>PVLD010001111.1:0-39938 GCA_004027595.1 Dinomys branickii
GTTAGAGCCAGCTGTCATTAGGGTTGGGACTAAGGTTAGGTTTAAGGTTAGGTTCTAGGTTAAGGTTAGGATTAGTGTTAGGGTTAGATTTAGGGTCAGGCCTAGGGCCAGGGTTAGGCTTAGGGTCAGACTCAGGGTTATGTTATAGTTGGGACTAGATTTAGGGTTGGTGTTAGGTTCAGGGTGTTAGGTTTAGGGTTAGTGTTAGGTTCGGGTTCAGAGTCAGGGTTAGGTGGAAGGAGGACACCCAGCCTGGCAGAGGCTGTCCACACCCTATCCTTCTCTGATCTCTAAGGCCCAGCCCTGTTGGTTTAAATTTAGGTTCAAAGTCAGGGTCAGGGCTAAGGTCATCAGGTTTTGAGTTAGGATTAGGACCAATGTTAGGGTTAGGGTGAGGGTGAGGGTGACGGTTAAGTTTAAAATAAGTGTTAAGACTAGAGTTAAGGTTAGTTTCAGGGTAAGGGTCAGGGTCAAGTGGGAGGAGGAGGCCCAGCCCGGCAAAGGCTCTCTGTGCCCTGGCCTTCTCAGGTTCTCAATGCCCAACCCTGTTGGATTAGCATTAAAGTTAAATTCAAGGTCAGAGTCCAGGTCAGGGTCAAGCTCAGTTTTTGTTTTAGGATTAGGACTCCAGTTAGAGTTAAATTCAGGATTAGGGTCAGGTTTCAGGTTAGGTTAGGGTCAGGGTCAGAGTTAGGTTTAAGTTTAAGGGTTAGGAATAGGGATAAGTTTAGGGTTAGGACTTGAGTTATGCCCAGGATTACGGTCAGTGTCAGGGTTAGGCCTAGTGTTAAGGTTAGGTTCAGGGGTGGGTCTAGAGTTAGAAATAGGGTTAGGACTAATGTTACAGTTAGGTGCGGGGTTAGGGTAAGCATCAGGCTTAGGGTCATGGTTAGGCAGGAGGAGGAGACTCATGCAAGTTGAACCCTATTATTCTATTTCCTAGGCTGATAACTGTTTCCTTATTAGCATCTCTCATTAGCATTCTTACCTAAGTCATACCAATACCGTCCTCCTCCCAGAGTGACAAGGAAGCCATGTGCAGGAGAGAGAAAGATAGTCTCTACACGTTTTTACTTTTTCCCCGGATTTGCCCTGAATCCAAATGAGGTTGCTCATCACTGCTTTGCATCTTGTCACACCCACTGCTAAAGCTCAAGGTGTGGGAAGTGTGTGCCTGCGTAGGGAAGCTTACTGTGGAAAGAACTGAAGAGCAGCAGTACATTACCACTGGCCTAGTTATCATTAACAGCAACAATCGTCTTTATTTCTACAGGTAACACAGGTAAAAATTTGTTCTACGTCTGCTTCCATTGTCATATCCATATAGTGAGTGACACGTTAGTGCTGGTGAGACCTCTTGGTTGCCATCACTTTTTCAAAATGTAGCCAGGCTTATAAAGAAAAACGCAAGGGGCCTCAGGGGTGGAGAGTTAAGGTGTGGCCTTGGGACTCTGGAGCCACATTGGTGGGAGGCGGTGCTCTCCGAGATCCAGGAGAATGGAATTTGGCATGAGGGGTCCTCTAAAATAGTTCCTGCATGTCTTTTCTGGTTCTTGGCCCTACACCTTGACTCCTTTCTCCCTCCAGAGCCTTCCCAGACAGGTTCTTTGTGTTTCTCGCCAGCCTGGGAGTGAGCAGAGGGAGCCTCCTGCTTCGTGCTAAAGCTGAGCTGCATTGCAGGGGTGGCAGAGCAGAGCAGCTGGCTACCTGCAAGGGAGTCCCTAGTGACACCAGCATTTGTGACTTGCTTCAGGTGTTGGAGAGAGGACCGCAGAGGGGCTCCTATGGACACCTTTCCCGGGGCAAAGTCCCATCTTTGGTGTGTGAAGGCTGCTTCTGAATTTTGACTTGTGATCTTGTGGTAGGAGATTAGGGCTGAGCAACTGGACAACTAACTGGGCGGAATGTGTCACAGGTCATAAAAACTCAGAGGACATGTGTAGAACACAGGACCCTGAGAACTTGGCTCCTGAGCACTGTACAGGAACCAATCAGAAAGCAATGCTTCAATACCTCATTCTAATCTGGCACTGTTCTCAGGACCAGTCAAGGAAACGCTGTTTTCCATCCTTCTTTACATCCGGTGGGAAGCCCAGTGAGCCTTTCCATAGGGCAGTTTAAGCAAAGCCAGGAACTCTGGAAACAAAACAGCCCTTTTTCCCTTATCCTTCAGCTGCTGGGAGTCTGCTCACTGGTTCCCTTTGCCTGCAGAGTGTCCCTCAGTTCTGCTTTAAATAAAAAAGAATAGAAGGAAAAAATGGAAACAAAGCTTTTGTAAATAAGGAGGGGAAGAGGCGTTGAAGGGAGGAGAGGGGATGAGAAAAAAGGCAGCAGCAAGATATGTCATGTACAGGTACAAATTCCCTAGGTTCAGTGCCATCACTATGCATATCTAAAATGTACCAACAAAATTTAAAAAACGAAAAAGTACCCTTCCACTGTCTTTTCTGTGTTTATTGTCCAGTTCTTTGTTTGGGACATCAAGGACCTAGAGAGGCGCTCCTAGGGTAGCCCACCTGGTGACAGAGTGGCATCCTGCCTTTTATGCTAAGGTTTGGGTGTGGTGTCAGTGTGTCCCCTACATGCTTCGAACCTGGAAGCCTCCTCCCAGTGTGGTGACATGGAAGAGGTGGTAATTGGTCTTCAGGGGCCCTATCATGGGAAAGAGGTAAAGAAGGTCTTGCACGGGCGGGCCCTGCTTGGCTCCCCCAGTGGTGAGCTGTGACTAGAAGAGCAAACCTGGTCCCAGAACCTCTGTTTCCTGCCTCATCACTTGTTTGCTGTCTTCATCTGACATACCTGTCACCAAGATGTCACCTGTCATGTTGTGAGGAAGCCAGGTGGCCTTCACCTTTCTCGAAGGAGGTTAGCACATGGACCAGAACTTGGGCTTTCAGGCTCCAAAACTGGGAGCTAAGTAACCCCATTTTCTCAGTCACGGGCCACAGGGGTTTTGTTATAGTAACAGAAAATGAACCAATACAACTCATTGCCATATCTCATTACTTCCTTTTCCTCTAGAGATTCTGCCTAAAGATAAATTAACATATTTAAAAATCTATCATATCTCGAGGAAATAGAGATAATTTCTGTTCCCTAAGCTAAAGTCTCCCTCAGTCTCCCTTAGTGTAGCGGGAGAACTTCCGCAAGCCACAGATGCTCTCTCTGCCTGAGGTCACTGGTCAGGAGTGAATTGTGAGCATCGCAGGCCTTAAGCCTCCCAGGTAATTCTGACACTTCCAGGGCTTCTGAGCTGAGGCCTGGCAGGACTATAGTTACTTACTGAGCCGCTGTGGGTACCCTTGCTATTCCCTTCCCTCAGGTTTCAGGGTAAGAGACAGGTGATTCAAAGACTTCCAGCTCTGAAATGGTCTAACTGCACAGATCCCAAAATAATATATCTGTGTAAGCTCTGAACACAGTACTATAAATAGTGCAAGTCCCATTGCTACTTCATTCTCTTTGCAGTATTTTCAAGTCATTTCCAATATCTATCTTAAATGACCAAGGAAGAATTATTGTGGAGATTCAGCAGCAATTCCTCCAAAATACAGCTCCGAAAGGTAATCTTTGTAAAAATGTATCTCTATTTTTTTATGATTTCTACAAAGAAAATGTGCTTGCTTTTTCTGAATGTGTCTCTCACAAAGGCGCAGGTGATTGACTATTAATGATTGAGGAGTTTGATAAAATGTTTGTCTTCAAAAAACAGGCAAAAAAGAAGCAACAAAAGAGAAGAGAAAGAAAGAAAGAAAAAAGGAAGGAAAGAAGAAAAGATAAGACAAGAAAAAGAGAGAAGAAAAAGAGAGAGATGAGGCAAAAAAGAAAGATAACTTGATTTTCTGAGGACAGTGACCCTTCAATGCTGGTAGAGGGCATGAGACTTGAGTGCGCACTTTGGGTGCCTGGCCAGGACCCTACCACCACCACAGTCCCTGGGTGAGAAATGCAGACCCCCCCAACAAACACACACACACACACACACACACACACACACACATTCTAGGGGCTCAGGATCTGCATTTGAAAGGAGCTTTCTGAAGTGTTTGCTCGACTTTACTTTTTCCAGCAAATATATCATCTTTTCCTGGGGGCCCATTAAATAAAACAGTGGAAATGGAGTTCGCCCCAGGCAGGCTTGGGGCTCTGAGGCACCTCTTGGTTATAAGAAGGGTTCCCCAAAGCAGCATCCTGTCTCTGCCTCCAGCTTCCTGCGAGCTGCTCATATCCGGATGTGTCCACCGCTACTCTCTCTCCATCTCTCCATTCCTGGGCTGCCTTTGTTAAGGTCCTCGGTTATCTTCTTGTCCCACAACATTCTTTCTCCCTGAACCATTTTATCTACTCATGGCTTCCAGAATGCATGTACTTGTCAACAACGATCACTGAAGGAAAAGCATTCAGCAGATATGAGCTTGCAAGAAGGCAAAGTAACCTTTTAAATATTTGTTTTTACCTCACAGAACAGAATCGAATGTTCCAGCGTCTTCACTTCCCTGTGCACCTGCATGGCTAGAGAGGGATTTGAAGGTGCCTTTCATTGCCCCAGTTGTCACAAATACATGTAGGTGGTGGTATATTAAAGAAATAAGACATCCTCTGAAAATAAACCCTGTTGTGTCTTTTGGAGCAAAAATTAATATAAGATCTGATCTGTGTTTGGGGAAGTAGGGTGTGAGTGTCACCAGGATTCTGCCTAGAGCTCTGTGTTGGGAATAAGAGAAGGAAGAATGACTTTTGCATAAAGAATGCAGGAATTTTGGTGCCATCAATGAAGTAAGGGGCTGGAGAAGAAGCACGTTTGGACTGTGGAGTTGAAGGCACCAAGAAGACATTTGAAAATCAGCATAATTTGGGTTGTGGGGTATATGGGTCTAAGGCAAATGTCCAGCAAAAAGACAGCCGGGGGATGGCCTAGGGGTAGTATGCACAGGAAAGAAGGCTGTATATGTACTTTTTTCTTTCTTTCTTTCTTTTTTAAAACTCTGCCTCCTCAACCAAGCTGTAAGGTCTTTGGGGACAAGGACTCAGTATGTGAATCTTTAATGTCTCTAATATGTGCTAAGGCATAGAGGACGTAGGAAGCCTGTGTCTAACATCTACTAAGGCACTGAGAACTCAGAAGGCCCTCCATAACAGGTATTGCCCTATAGCAGACATCGCCCTCTGCTATGGAGATGTTTTCTTGGAGCCCTGTAACCAGCTCTAATAATGAACTTTTTGGCTTTCTCAGGAACATGCATTGGAGCATGTACAGTCTAAATTACAAGGTCAGCTATAAGAAAGACAGGAGGTAAAATCTGAAGAGCTATAAAGTAGCTATTTACATTTGTTCTCCTAGACTAAAGGAATACACTGTAACAAACACAATGACAAGTTAATGTTGGAGCTTCGCTGAAAGTCCTATGTTACCCGGATAGACTTTGTTGCAATGAGTTTGAGTTTCTGTGAGGTATGCTGGGGTTATCTGCATCGCTCTTGGTAGAAGCAGCCTCTGAGCCAGACAACTGTGAAATGTAGAATTTAACCCTTGGACGTGTCTCTAAAATAGCGATCAAGAGACTGACCTCCGTGTGAAGAAGAAATCCCACATTTCTCCTCTGTCTGTCACTCACAGTAGGAGAGCAGGTGGGAGGACAGGGGGAGCATTTAGATGTTCCAAATGTGTCTCTTATACACCAACGTAGAGGAACACAGAGGACTGGCTGCCCGCATATTCTTCCCTCAGCCGCATTTACTGTTCCTCTGTGCTCATCCGATATCGCCATGACTCCTACACATTAATATGGCTAAGCCTTATTTTTCTGCATTGTCTTCCTCTACAATTTTATGCTTTTCATCTATTCCCTCTTTATAATCTCCTTCATCGCCATCCCCAAAGTTGAAGAACAACTTTTTTTTTTGTGGTTGGGCCTAGGACTCGAAGTCAGAGCCTTCACACTGAGCTACAGCTCAACAACCCATTTCTAATTATTAATATTTAATACAATAACCATGGCTAATTTCCTACAACTTTGTCTGTAACTCTGTATTGCTTGTATTGTTCTTATGCTATTTTGTAAATGGATGTCTGTTAATAGGTTTTCCTTCTTCTATTTTTATTTTTTTATTTTATTTTATTTTTTTTTCCGGGACCGGGGATCGAACTCAGGGCCCTAGTGCTCAGCGGCAAGCACTTAGCCCACTGAGCTGTACCTCCAGCCCCCTTCTTCTATTTTTAAAATAAAAAAACAACTTAGTAATGTTATTTCATTTATTTTTGAGGCAGGCTTGTTAAGTCACTAAATCACCAAAGCTGAGCTTGAATTTGTGATCTGCCTCAGCCTCCCAGAGTGCTGGGATCACAGGCTGTACTGCCACACCCAGTTAAAAAGCTTTCATTTTACACCATGAGAAAAGGATTGAGTTTACATCCCAGAACTCAGACCAAGGATTCTTTCGTGAATAGTTGCTCTTCCCAGTTCCCGTCCTTGAAACCCATAGGCCTCAGCCCAATATTCTACAGTGTCCCATTAGGAAGCATCTTTCTGGTGTGCTTGGAAATCTCACAACCACATGGAAGATGATGAAGAATTTCAGATGCTTCTCTTAAATCATAATAACCTCAGGTTGATTTGTGGGGACCAACTGTTTTTAAAATGCAGCTCCCAGTCTGTGCAAATTTCTTGCTTTTGTTTCTAAGCATCCACCACTGTGTGGCAGACACTGGTCTAAGAACACAGATCTGAATGAGCTCACTCCCAGGTCACTGGACCTGACAGAGACAGAAGCAGCCTGGTGTGTGTCTGCTTGGACTCCAGCTTTCTCCTCTCCCTCCCTCTCTCGGGGGAACATGCTACTTTGGGGTGTGGGGGTGGCACCAAGAGCTGCTTACTATTTTACACAGGCTCCATGACTCTTGAACTGGGCTTGTTTTCTACAGCACCTGCGGAAGCAGAAAATGGCTAGCCCATCAAGTACTCAAGACTGCCCAGCAGCTTGAGGCAAGGGAGCAGGGACTGGCCTGGTTTGCACAGCTGTCCTTGGTCTCTCGCCTGCTATTCCTCTGCTGCACCCTGGCTTGCAGTCTGTCCTGGACCTTCAGCCCTCTGCTGGGGAGAGCTGAGCACTCTCGGTGGCCCTCCATCTCCCCAGCTCTTTTGAACACTCACTCAGCAGTTGCTTGGGTTTGGACAACTATCAGCTTTCATGGAGCAGTAATGCTGACGGATGTGATTGTTAGATACTCCACACACTCTTACTTCGTTTGTACAAACCTTTGAGGTAAATGTTTTTATTGCCAAGGCCCACACCTTAGGGAGGAGGAAACAGATTCAAAAAGTTACAGGACCTTGGCCACCAGCAGTCTCAGTGACTTCCAAAGTTTCGGATGGACACAGTGTTATGAATCATCATTTCTTATGGTATCTCCTACATTCATTCACTTGTTTATGCACTCAAGGAGCACTCTCTGGTGAGGGGGTACCAGCTAGAAGGAAGTAGTTCCTGAATCCACTGTATTTAGGAGACAGGAAATCTAGTACTGTAGTTCCAATGTCAAATGTCGTTGTCCATGTGTCTCACTAATCATGTAAGAATGCTATCGTGAAACTACTTTTGTAATCTTTAATAGATATTGAGTCAGATTTCCTTTACCCTGAGGGTAATACATGCAGCATTAGTCTTAGAGGGAACAGTGGTTCCATCTGACACTGTTTCAGAACCTAAGCTTTTTTTTTTGCATCTTATTTTCAATCTTCTTTAAATGTCCAGGGTCTAAAAATAGTTACTCCCTGCTCTCAGAGATAAATTCCACACTCCCAAAATATACAAAGTAGGGGGGGTTAATTGCAGGTGTAGTCTTTCCTTTTACAAAAGAACTCGTCCGTTAAAAAAAACCCTAACGGTGAAACAACACAGGAATCGCCAACCTGTGAGGCCGAGGCAGGAGAATCCCAAATTGGAGCCCAATCTGGGCAATGTAGCGAGTTGACTGTCTCCAACAAAAAATCCGGAAGCCAGCCGAAATCCCTGGATTAAAATACAGATGAACAGAAATTATGGCCAAGGTTTTGGAAGCAGCTCCCTGGGTGGCAGCGGAGGGCTGCTGCCTGAGATCCTGGTTCTCTAGGAAGCCCCTACCCGGCGCCGACTCCCAGAGTGCTCAAGGCGAGGCAGCAGAGACCATCCGCTTCAGCGCACGCTCCCGCCCGGCCACTCTTTGATCCTATTTTTTTCCCCCCAGTGTGTGCACCTCGGCCAGGCCGGGCGAGGAGGAGGAGTCGACATGCGCGCGTGCGCATTGGGTCGCGGGGGGGGGGCCGCGTCTGGCGCGGAGGAGGCGGGGCGCGCTACTCGCCGGGAGTCCCCGCCCCCGCCCCCGGCGTTCGCAGTCGCCATGACAACGGGTGCGCGAGCTCGCCCCGGCCCCGCCCCCGGCCCGCCCTCCCGAGCGGCGCCCCTCGGTCCCCGTCGCCGCCGTCCGGGCGCGCGCAGCAGCGGGCGCGACGATGCCGAGATGGTCCCGCCGGCGCGGAGCAGGCACCGGGACGCAAGCGCCAAGCCACCGCCGCCGAGCAAGCCGCAGGATGCTGGCGAGCGGGACCCCGAGCCCGCGCCCCCTCCCCCCGAGTACGGCGCCTGCGGGGAGCCCGTCGCCGAGCACTCCGAGCCGCCGGCCGGGGCCCGCCTGGGGGGGCGCCTGGCCGCGCTACGCGGGGCGCTGGGCCTGCGGTGGGCCGGGCGCGGGGGGCGCTGGGCCACGCTGTTGCTGGGTGAGCTGGGGGCTGTGGGCGCGGGGCGGGGCGCGCGGCCGACCACGTTGCCGGCCGACAAAGTTGCCAAACTTGGAGTTCCGTGAGAGCGAGCTTTCCTCGTGTGTCCTCCGCCGGCACTTTGGGATTCCGCGCGCGCTGCGCGTCGCCTAGGGCGGTGCGGAGTTTGGGGTGCCCCAGCCCGCATCCTCCCCGCCGGCTGCCGGCCGCCTCCGCGCGCGCCCCGGGGACACGCACGAGGATGGGCTGCGGAGAAAGTTTGAGCGCGCAAGGGTGATGGCCCACTTCCCTATCGGTCCCAGCTGGAGGTCCAGGAGGCACGGGGCGCTGCAGCCGTCCGGACCGCAGGCCTGGCTCTTGCCTCAGCCCCTGGGACGCTGTAATGCTGCCTTTGCCATGTGTGGCCATGATGGCCTTTGGCTTCAGGAATTACTTAGTTTCTGATGATTTAGCCTTTGCTGGCTTCTCCGTTTCCGTATGACTCGAAGTTCCCATAGCCCACAGTTTGGGGTTCATTATTGGCCGAGGGACAGCACAGGGCAGAAGCATCTTTCAGTGCCACTTCAGGAATCCCTGGATCTTGAAAAGCTGGGTTTGTTGTCAGCAGCTCAGGAATTGGGGACTGCTACTAGGTGGCTTCCCCTCTCCCCCTTAAATAGTAGGTTCTAGGCTACAGTGCTAGTATTTTGGGTACAGTCTCCTTTTCCCCCAGCAGGGAGCCAGTGTGCCGGAGAGCTTCACCTTGGGGAGGCAGCACGCTACAGGGGAAGAGGGGAGGAGACCGCCTTCAGCTCTGCTGGTTGCTTAGCCTTTCCTTCAGTGCCTGTGGAATTCTCCCTGTCCTGCTCAGCCTGGGGACGAGCTGGGGAGCGGAACTGAAAGGATCAGTGCTTACGGGGAAGTCCTTTGTGACGTGCATTTCTTTTTGTAGCAATTTTAAGTTATGAAATAGGGAAATGAGTAATACTGGCTTGAGATTGAAAGTTAAGAGTAAAGGTGCATGTTTTGAGTGGCTAGCATAAACAATAACCATTTCGCAGTAAACTATAGAATGGAATTTGTTTTTCAGGGAGGGACAATAACAAATCTTGGAATAATGATAGAATATCGATTGCCTCTTCAAAAACTTTGTACATTTTTCCCCCTCTTGTGTGTTTCTTTTGAATCTTAAATTAGACGGTTTATATTTGGATTCGGTAAAGCCTGTGGATCCTAAATACAATTTCGGATCTATTTGATGGTGTAACACTGCTTGGCTGGGCCTGGGAGTTAGAAGGTGGTGAGTGTGGTAGATCAGATCCTGGGTGTACTCAGGGAGGTTGTCACCAGATGTGTGGAGACTGGGCGAACACACCACAGTCCAGACAGTCTGTGCTGACTGTCTGCAGGGAGGCCACGGTGCCCCCTGCTAGGTGGTTCTGGGAATGATTGGACCTGAGGGTTTACCTCCTTCTCCTTGACCCTCACCAGCCCACTTGCCCTGCTAACGCATTAGAAAAGTCACCCAGATCCCGGGAAGAGGAACGGTTTCAATGTTTTCGAGATCTACCTCATTTGCTCCTTTATTTCCTCTCCCAGAATGAAGTGAAAAGCCCGTATGTGGACCGAAGTAGCTCTGGTCTTCCTCACTGAGAGTGGGATTAACCTGTAGCTGACCAAGTCCAACCGTTAAATATTAGGCTGTTACTGAAATGGCTTTGTTTCTGCTTAGGAAGAAACTTTGTAATGTGAAGGCCCATGAAGAAGCACGGATTTTGAGGAGTTAATCACTGGGGAATGCTCTTCTCTGTGTGTGCCAGACATGAAGAAGTCACCACAGTGGCCCTTTCCTTTGTCAAACAGTGAAATGCTGTTAGAAAATCTGTTTTAATCATCCTGTTTTTCTTACTCGGATAGCGTGTACTACTTACTTAATGCTAACACTTCTACAGGTGGGCTCTCAAAATGTTTATTTTTGGAAGTTTCAACCTGGTTGCTTTCTGTTCATCTGCCAGAAGGAGGCAGAGGTGTAGAAAGAACCTTGACAGTGTTTCTCAAGCTTTTTAACCAGAGCCAGTAATAAACAATACTTATTCAGCGTGCTCACACCTCTGAATACTATTTGTCAGTGTGCCTCCCTGTCTCTTTATATGCAGTAGGTCAGTGTCTGGAGGGAAATGGATTTAATAAATGGACTCTTTTCAGAAGTAGGAGCAGGCTTAAGGAGTCTATAGAGCACATGCAGGAGCCCAGGGACGACCTGCAGTAGCTGGGCTGTGGAGTCAAGCCCAGCCTGGGAAGAGCTACCCAAACTTCACTTCCCTCACTAGGGCACTAAAGCTTTGCCGTGACACACGCTCCTTGGAGTCTGCCTCCCGGGGCCCGTGACACATGCTCCTTGGAGTCTCCCTCCCGGGGCCCGGAACAAGGCAGAGGAGGGAAAAGTGAGACTAAGCACTAAGAGCCTTATATATGCAAGGGTTTCACAGAGCAGTATTGACTCTGAGCACGTGTGATACACTCTCACCTGTTTTTTTTTTCTTTCATGCTGTTTATAAAGCACGAAGTTGACTTCACAATCCCATGTTGTACTTCCCAGTTTGAAAATAGCACCTTTCAAGACCTTTTTTTCCCTGAGTCTGTCTGTTTCAAGCTAGTCATTGAGCAAAAGTATTTGGCTTTGTGGAGGAGGCCTAGTTTGTGGACCTGTCCGAGGAGAGTCCTAGGCTGGACATGGTTCTCAGATTTAGCTGTGGACTGGTCACTAGGGCTTTGGAACCACTCCGAGAGCTGAGCCTGAGGTGGGCATACTGTGGGAGGGAAGAATGGCCTGCCTGTGTGTTCTGCCTGGAGCTATCTGCTACAGCGGTGTAAATCCACTGCCCTCCTTAATGGGAACCGTAGCTTTTGTTTTTCTGTTGTTTTCTCCACACATGGGGGCTGTGAGTTGCCATTTATCACCTGATCTGACTACATATCTCTTGTACAGTGTTCCTGATCCAAAGGAGGAAGTTGGAAGGGGCACTGGGGAGGACTGTGAGACATACACGGAAACCTGCACACAGAGCCCTCTGTGGTGAGAGATGGAACACAAGGTGCTGCTCCGGAGGCAGGATAAAAAGGCAACCTGGGGATAGCGAAGACAGTGATAAAACCAGTGCTCACTCCGTCCACCTGCCCCGTTTGCCTCCTTCCTGTCTGTCACCTGCGTATTCCTGTGCCACCCCCATTTTAGGTTCTCCGTCGGCAGGGCTGTATGCCATGATGACACATCCTGGGAGGGGTGAGCTGCTGTTTTGGGGACTGCTGTGTGCCAGCAGCACCTCCCCTGTGATAGGCAGAAGGGGTCAGAAGCTGCAGAGGCCAAGGGTTTCATCCAGGTGTTGGGAATAGGGGTGCTGGCTGGGGACAGAACAGGCACTTCAGTACTGAGCAGCCTTCAGCCCTGCTTCGGTATGCAGAAGCTGTGCCTGTGCTCTCAGTATTTTCCTATCCTTAGTTGCCTCATCTTTAAAATGGGAGTGATACATGTCTCATCTAGTTATGGTAAAAAAAAAAATGAAGCCGGGCATGGTGGCACACACCTGTAATCCTAGCACTCAGGGCAGCTGAGGCAGGAGGTTCACAAATTCAAGCCCAGCCTGAGTGATTTGTAGACACCCTGTTTCAATGTAAATTAAAACAGCTGGAGGTGTGGCTCAATGTGAAGGCCCTGAGTTTATGCCCAGTATCTGGAGCAGGTGTGCAGGAGAGGAAAAGGAAATAATATAGCTAAAATAGTGCAGTCAGTTCTTTTGTATTTACCAGTTATGGACTCCCTGTGGTACCAGAGGTTATTTTGAGGGGATAAAATAAGACTCTGTAACTCCTACCTCTGTAGAACTTACATGCCAAAAGGATGTGTGTGGCAAATAAATGGAAATAATTGTATAAGTGCATTGGAGAAAAAAAAAGCAGCTGAGATAGGGAAACAAACCCCAAAGTCAGGAAATAACAATGGATAAGAACAGGGAAGGCCTCTGGGAGCTCGGATGGGAACCATGCAGCAGATGAGGGTAGCAAACCACACTGCTGAGGAAGGACCAGCTGGGTGGGCTGAGAGAATTGAGGGTGGTCGGGTATGGACCAGCCTTGCAAAGGAGCTGGGGCTTTGTTCTGCTGCAACTGGGAGCCCTAGGAGTGCTGAATGGGAGCGTTGTAATTACATTTTGGCTTTGAAAATCTGCCCATGGGAAGGGGTCAAGGCAAGGTCTGGTCTCCCAAGGGGCCCAGAAAGAGAGGTGTTGGCCCAGTTGGATAGGTGATGTGGAGATGGATGGGGGGTGGTCTAAGGTGGGAGGGTTAGGACTTAGATGATTTGCTCTTGCTGAAAGGGAAAGGGAGGAATTATGAGTAGTTCCTAGGTTTTTGGCCTCTCTGATTGGGGAAATAATGGTAGTCACTGAGATGTTGAAGATGGATGTGGATGCAGGGATAAGTTTGAAGGAAAAGAGCAAGAATTTATTTTGGACAAAATACTTTTGAGGTATTTGTGGGATGTCAAGTAGAAATGTCAGGTGGGTGGTGGAACTTAAGAGAAAAAGTATGAGTGGGGACCTGAAATCGGGACTTCTGCAAACAGGTGATGTTCAGGCTCAGTGAGATGGACTTTTGGCCCTCAGAGCAGCTGCATGCTGCCCAGAGAGGGACTTGCTCTACTCAGGCTTCATTCTCAGCTCCTCGGAGGAGCTCATCAACTGTGAGCTCAATTAGCACTGTGGCATTGGGGTCGTCACACTTATTTTCCCAGCCTGGGCTCAGAGTCACTTTCCCAAAGTCCTCCCTCCTGTGGGACAGGCAGGGCTGGGCTCTGAACCCTGGGCAGTGTGGCTCTGAGTTTTTGTACCTGTCTCGCTCCTTCCTGCCTGGTCCACAATGCCAGTGCAGCAGAAGAAAGCTTTGGTACCCAGCTGAGGAACCTCACAGCATTTCCTGCTTGTTATGGTTTGTATCTAAATGTCCCGCAAAGACTCCTGTGCTCATGGGTAGTGCTTTTGGGAGGTGGCTCAGTCATGGGTGTGTGATACTGAATTAATCCACTGAGTGGTTCAGCATAGTTCTGGGTGTGGATGATGGATTTACTGAAGAAAGAAACATCCACCCTCTGTGTGGGCGGCACCATCAGAAAGGCTTGTAGCCTGGATGGAAGACAAGGGAAAGAAGGAAGAAGTCTTGCTGCTTCCTGCCTGCCCTGCCACGGACTGTTTCTCCTCTGTCATGCTCCTCTGTTACACTGCTGTGTCTTGGAGCCAGCTAACTGGACTGAAACCTCTGCAAACTGTGAGCCAGAATAAATCTGTACTCTTTAATGTGTGGGTATCAGATATTTTGTTGCAGCATTAAGAAAATAGCTGAGACACTTCTCAGTGTCAGCTTCCATGTTCCTTTCTCTTTAGAGAGTTAGAATAGGGAACCCTATATAGAGGTACAGCATAAGAAACAGGAAAGAGCATGTTTAGGGTGCTGGTAGAGCAGGAGGCCGAGGAACCGCAGGCTGTGCTCCTGGCTTGCTTCCTGGCAGATACTGAAGTCATACTCAGCACTGTCTGGGGGGGGCTTGTGTGGGCTAACACATAGACACCCCAAGCCTTGTATCCCCTGGGAAACCAGCAAGGAGGAGGGAAACTTGGGACTGGAAGGAATTTCTTTAATGCTTGAAACCATATTTTAAAAAATTCAAAAATAGACTTCTGCTTAAGTTTAGAGAATATTGATAATCACCAAAACATAGTTTATTCTTAAAATGCATTGAGCCAGCTGAGATAGCACGTGTCTGTAATCCCAGTGACTCTAGAAGCTGAGGCAAAAAAATCTGAAATTTAAGGCCAGTCTGGGCAATTTAGCAAGACCCTTTCTCAAAATTCAAAAAGGACTGGAAATCTAGCTTAGTGGCGGAGTGCTTGCCTAGCATGCACTGAGGCTAGGTCTAATCCTGGGTGCCTCAAAAAAAAAAAAAAGATGCTCTGAGTGTAAAGGGACATATTCTAAATTTGTGACTGACTTTTGGTAAAAAATATATGGCATGGATGTTAAAAGTAGATAACTTTAATTATTACACACACATTTGGATGTTGCTAACATTTGAACATTTTAAACATTTAATCCTATTAGGCTACCAGTGTCTTATGTATATTGATGTCTCTTAAAGTTTACGTTAATAAGCTATATTGATGTCTCTCAAAGTTTCTGTTAATAAGATACTTCACGGAGACTACTGACCCACATGGGTATTTGCAAGTGAGGTACGCTGCAGCCTTTGCTGTTTGATTGATTAGCCCTAACTTCCTGTTTTGCTAGTTCATCTCCACCCTCAGCTTGTCCTTTACCATGCCATTGTGACCTCACTGGCCAAAGCCTCCTGGTATCTGTGGTCCTGATGGCTGCAGTCGGCAGAACTGGTGCAGGTTTAGTGTGTGTTGGTCCTGACCTTCATGCTGCTGTTGAATCCCGTAAAAATTGTTTTCCTTGGCTGGCCTTTCATCATTCACTCAGACATTACTGAATAGGATTACATTTAAAAAGTGAAGAATGAATTTTCAACAGTATATAAGTCAACACCCGTTGTGGAATATTTTTGTCCCTAACACTATATTTTCATTTGCTGGAAATTGTTACCATTACTATTCCCCTAAGTGAACCCTCACAGTCTTGTTAGTTAAGGCATCTTTCCCCCTTGACTTATAAAGTAGCTGTGTGTCAGATGCAGTTCTAGTGGGATTACCATCGCCATTGCATGATGAAAGCTTGGGAAGTATTTCCTAACTTTAACTTCTTGCAGCAGTGACAGTAAATTGTGCACTTATCACCAGCATCACTCATAACTGTCAGTGTGGTTCATTGTTCCAAGCAAGGAGGGTCAGAATTGTACCCACTAGTATGTTAAACATGGCCTATAAGTCATTTCTTCAGTTCCTTTTGTAAACTTGCTATTTAGACAGATTCTGAATTTGGGAAGACTGTTGTAATTGAGAACAGTGAGGCTTTATTCATGTTTTTCTACTAACTCACATGTGCCTAAAATATACCCTCAATGTGCGGCCTGTTCCTAACAGTAATCACTGCTTTTGTAATCCAGCTTTTCAGTACTGCAGTTAAATGGCAGAGGAGTTTTCCCCAGGTTTTCCTATGAATCATAAAGCGCTTTTATAATTGGGGCAGTGGTACTGTTTGCTACCATGTTTAAAAGATTTTTTGTAAAGGTTTGTGTTTCATCTTTTTCTCATCTTTGGTGTTCCTGGACATTTCATGGCAAACTAGAATTTAAAGGTCACTGCATAGCATTTTACTCACGGGGAAACCAGAGCAGTGCTAGGTGATTACCGACTTCTCCACATGGGCCGTGGGATTGGAGCTCCAGGCATCTTGGATTTGTTAGTCACGCCTGTTACATTATGGGCTTACACCTAAAATCTTAGGAACAGATCAGTGGGAAGATGACTTCCTGTGTCCCAAGCCCCAGTGACTGTCTGGGAAAGAGCACTGCTTTGCTGGGCTTGTTCACTGGGAATAACTCTGGTTTGCACATTCTTGTGGTCAATCTGTCTGTCTTCAGTTTGTCTTTGGATAATTTTTGAAAACTAGTAACTTATGAATTGTTTTGGTATATGTATTGGTTGGTTATTTGGCAGTGCTATAAAAACTGATTAAAGTAGTAAACAAGGGTCATGATTTAAATTAAATCATAGGCAACATATTGTGATACTCAAGGGCAGATTGCAGTTTGGAGGGATTTTGTAATCTTAAAATTGGGACGGTTTACCAGGCAGTGGACTTAGGAGGATGTCTTGCTGAGCATGCCTGGCCTGTATGGGTGCTGCGTATTGGTCCCTTTTTCCTGTAGTGAGGAGATGCAGCTTCTACAGTTTCCCATTGGGTTTGCTCAAGTTCTGTAGCTTCCCTCTGCGTGCTCGGAGCATTTCATAAGATCCCAAATCATTTGGCTTTGTATTTTACCTAGCTGTTTGTTCTTAAAATACTGAATGTGTTTTTTAATAAGGAGAAAATTAGGGGTTTTTTTCTTTGTGATACTGGAGATTGAACCTAGGGCCTTTGTACATCCTCTGGCCCTTCTTAATTCATTTATTTCTATTTTTAAAATTTTGTGACAGGGTCTCACTAAGGGACTAAGCTGCCCAGGCAACTTTTGAACTTGCAGTCTTCCTCCCTTGATACCTAGAGGGCTGGGATTGCAGGTGTATGCCGCTACACCAGGCAAGAGGAAGTTACTTTATGAAAATGATCAGTGTTTGTTACTGAATGATTTAGAAATATTTGTATTCACATGAGGCTAAGACTTTTAAAAGAAGTTAGAATTTATTGCTTTTAAAATACACACTAAAAATGGTTATATTAAGGATTACCTATGTCTTAGTTACTTTTCTCTTGTTGCTGAGACAAAATACCCAACACACAAAAAGAAGGAAGGAAAGGTTTATTTAGCTTACAGTTTGTGGAGGTTTCAGTCCATACTTGGCTGCTTTTGAGGCAGAGTGGCACATGGCAGAGGGCACACTGTTCAGGGAAGCAGAGCACAGCAAAACCAACCCCAAAAAACGAGGAATGGCTGCAAGCAGCCTCTTCTCTTCCCTTATGTTGTAAACAACCTACCCCCACCCAGGGGGTGTGTAGCTCTCATACAATCTCCATGTCCTCCACTTCCACAGGCTCAGGATGTTTTCAAAGTAAGCACTCTGGCTTCCTGCTGAGTCACTCAGCCAAACCTCTAGATTTCCCAAGTTGACACAATGTATCAACCATAACCTACTTTAATGTTTATGTGTCAATAGATGTTGAAAATACATGAAAAATTTTGTATATTTCTCTTCTTAGAGGCTCTCTGGTTTTCAAATATTCATTTTAAAATAAACCGTTTTGGTTCAAGGCCAGCATGGGCACCTTAGTGAGACACCCTATATCAAAATAAAAGACAGTCTTTACAAATAGGCTGAGGATATACCTGAACATGAAGGCCCTGGGTTCAACCCCAGGACTGTTAAAAAAAAAAAACAAAACACACATACACAAGAAAACTCCCACAAGCCCCAAAGTGCTTTGTCCTTGAAGTTCTGTGATGTCTAGGTATCCCTGTGTGTTAGCGCACCCTTTTAGTGAAATTCACTCACTCTTTCATGGCTGAGTCTGGAGTTTGAGAGACCTGGTTCTCCCCCAGACCTGGCTGGAGCTCCAGCCCTGGAACGTTGACCTTGTGGGGAAGCAAGACGCACATTAACCCCTAGGTACTCCTGGGTTGGTTCTGCTTCCTGTGTGAAAATGTGGCGTAAGCTGCAAGTGGGTAAGTGTGTTAGGTATCACAGGTATCACCACTGGTATTAAGGGAGCCTGATTATTTTCTCAACTGTTGTAAGCCCATGTTTTGCTCAGTGTCAAATATATATAAAGGAGATTGTGATTTTAAAAAGCCATCCACAGGTTGAAGCGTTGTGAATTCTAGATCTTACTAGGAAGGGTAGTTTTTTAAGTTATAACTGGATTTTAAAAGCAATCTTCCTTCTCAGTTTGAGACTCATCTAACTAAATTGAGTCTACACCTTTCCCTGTTTGGAATAAAATTTTTCCTTGTATTGAAAAGAGAAAACAGAAAGGTCCAACTTAGCTAGGTTTTGCTATTTGGAAAGCAGGGTGATCAAAAGGAAAACAGAAAATAGTGGGAAAATAGCCATGCAGTTGCTTTGGGGAGTGTGAAATGTAGAGTTAGTGGTGAAAGCTGTGGGTACTTCATGGCCATGAAGTTCAGGCTGAGAGGTAATGGATAACCTAGCAAACCTCCATGTTCTATACTTTGTACAAATGCGATCTGGGGAGGCTGAAGAAGTTACATCAAATCAGATCCAAGGGATGCTGCACTGGGAATCATTTTCTTACTAGGGGAAATAAAAATAACTTGAAATTTTATTTTTTCATTTCCTTAATCATTTTTTTTTCATCTACCATTTTGTTGCCAGTTTCCCCTTTAGGTTATGTCATGAGTTTGTATTTTCTTTTCCTAATAAGCCCATCTTGTTGGGGCTGCCAGCCCTCATCTCTCTCACACCCACATCATCATCATGCTCTGCTTGCTGCGCTTCCTGCAGTAACAGTGCTGCTTCTCAGAGTCTGGGCTATGTGTGGTCACTGGAGGGTTTGTTCAGAGTTCAGGTTTCCCAGCCCCACATGTGGTCAGCAGCGGAGTTGGGCTTGCTGTATAGTCTTGGCGAGCCCCTCCAGCCTGGGCACTCGCCCCTTTGGTCACTCAGCAGATCTGCCCCAGTCCACACTGCGGCTTCACCAGGATTCCAGGATGCTCTCAGGGCTGATGTGGCCCTTGTAGGCAGTTCTGAGTCACCATGGAGGGCCTGCCAAAATGCAAGTGAAGTCTAGGAGGACTGGGCCCTGAGAGTATGTTTCGAGGCGGCTCCCAGGAAACGAAGACTTGGCTGCAGGTTACATGGAGTAGTAATGAGCCTCTTCTGCCAGGAGAGCTTGGATATCCACCACCTAGACTTGCCTTGGCATGGTCCGCGCCAGTGGGGATCACCCCTCACTACATATCCGGATCATTTGTGAGCTAAAAAAATACATCCCAGGAGTTTCAGTAGGGATGTTGACTGAAAACTCCAGCATCTTTGGTTTCCCTGAGTGTCTGGTGACCCTACTGCACTCCTGGTATGGGCTGCCATGGCCCCATATCACTGTGCTTGTGGTTCCTACCCGTCTCCAGACACGTACAGGAACCAGGAGCCTGTGGCTCAGTGGACAGAAAGGTGGTCAAGCCAAGAGGCCACTGGCCCTGGGAATGCTGGCTCAAGGCCCCTGATGAGCAGCTTTCTCACTGCTCTCCCCTGGTGCTGTCAAGGTGCCCCAAGCAACCTGAGCTCACGTGACCTGTTCAGAGGGCTGGAAGCTTGTGTGTAACAGGAGACCCTCAGCACAGATGAGTGCACTGTCATTTTTTATGCACCGAACCATTAGTATCAGTGATGGAAATCTTCCTGTCTTGTTGGATCAAGTCATATCTAGCTATATCTCACCTGTCTTCTGGCTGTCTACCTTGACTCCCGCACCTGGATTGCATCCCTGTGTGCCTTTAGCCCTCCCCCATCTACTTTAATGAACTGTGTCCCAAAAAGGTTACTACTGACCTGCCCTCTCAGGTTTGATGCAGTTCTTGACATTTATGTCATCTGCTAGTGTGTCGAATGCGGTTATAATCTCATCCTTTTATGGACTTAAATTTTATCTCTCAAGGAATCTCCAAGGGTGAAGACATCGGTTTCTATTTCTTGAATGTTCTTGACTTCTAGGAAAACCTGTTGTGCATTTAGTACTCATTTTCATTCTTGTTGGCTTGGAGCAAGCATTTGTGACCTCCCAAAATAGTCTAGGCACCACAAGAGGGGAAGGAGCTGAGTTTGTGGGCTATGACTGCCTACTGGTTCAAACTGGAGTCCTAAGAATGACCTTTCCCTTTTCCACAGAAACTGAGCTTTGCTTTCTAGCTACTACAGATTAGATACATTATTTATATATTCACATAATGTGAATCCTTCATTTAATTTGGGTTGTTTAGATACTGTCTCGCAGGCTTAGAGTTTTAGCTGAGTCCATCCTGTGATTCTTTCTGTGCGGCTCAGTGAGGTGCCCAGGAGGCAGAGTGCTTGGGGAGGCAGTGTGGAGATGAATTAAGCCCCAGGTGCAGGTGCTGGGCCCTGGAACTGTGGAAGAGGAAGCTGGCGTGTGTGTGACAACCTGTGTAGGTGCTGTCCTCTGGGCATCCCATCCAGGACAGCTGCGCAGAACGCCATGCTTTAATTCTCTTCACTGTGACCGATGAGTTTTGGATTTCTCTGTCAGGAATAGTCATCAGAGCCGGGGTTTTAGGAGGTTGTGTGTGGTGGGGACCCACTGAAGCAGGCCAGAAGTGGGCTCCACATGTGCGCAGAGGGAAGTGGGGCTGTGCCAGAGAGGGGAGCAGAGGCTTAGTCTGGGCAGGCAGCTGCCAACTGGGCCTCAGGAGGGCTTGCTGGTGTGGGGTGGGGAGCCTTTGTGCAGGAAGGAAACCTGAAACTCAGCGCAAACCCTTAGAACAGATGGGGAGATGGGGAAGCGCAGAGCCTAGCACCTGACAAGCTTGACTTGGAAACCTCGTTCCAGTGGATCTAAGGGATGTCTTTAGCTTCTTTTATTGTCATGTGATCCAAAGTAAGGCCCACAGTCTTTAGAATGTTTTAAGTAAGAATTAGTGCCCATTTAGGAGCAGGCGCTCTTCTTGCCTGACCTATGGCTGCTGCTAGGAGGTGTCAGCACCCACAGCTACTGGGGATGATGCCCATCTCTTGAAGTCCTGCCTTTGAATAGCCCTGTGCCTCAGGGGAAGAGCAGCTTTTCTTTGTGAAATGGGATTAAAGCTCACAGAGTGTGGAAGTGAAGTTTTCAAAGGTGCCATGTGAACGCTAAGCACCACGACTGGAAGATGCGCTTGTTCTCAGGAGCTCACCTGGCGGGTACAGCTGTGGCCGGGTGGCCTGTAGGTCCCCACAAGGTGAATCAGGGACGTTCTGGCTTCTCCGTTCCTGTCTCACACTTTTGTAAGGAGACAGGACAGTGGGCCTCATGCTTGAGTAACATTCAACTCAGCTGGGAAATTTCACAAGGACATATATCCCTTGTGTACCTGCAGCCCTCAGAGAGGGACCTCAGCTAGGCTGTCCACTGTCTGGGGCAACAGGGATAGGGCTGAGGGCCCAGGACCAAGCAGAGTGGCTTAGGGAAAAAGCCCTGTCCTGTCTCCTGCCTTCAGATGTGACAGACCTGGGTGGGCTAAGCACCCTGGGTGTGCTGCTGGGCCCTTGTGCAGGCCCAGGAACTATAGCTGAAATCAGGTCCTCAGAGGGCGTATAAGGTGGGACCCCGACTGGGGTCCTGGTTCAGACCTTGTCATGAGGAGTCAGTGGTGCATGCTGCTTCCTGCACCCAGAACTTTTGTACCCCAGCCACAGGAGATCTGGAAGGGCCCAGGGTTGAGGCTTGGGACAGCCTATGCTCAGGGTACCTCACTGCAGGAAGTGAATAGTGTGTGTGTGTGTGTGTGTGTGTGTGTGTGTGTGTGTGTAACATGCATGTGTTACAGTGGACATTATTTTGAATGACTCCATCCTCCCCTTCCCCACTATATCAAGTAGTGCACATTAGTTCACTGAACCTCTGAACCCCAGCTGCCTGTGTGCACTAAGAACCACAGTGGTGAATTTCAGTGAATGCTATTTCTTCTGGGAGTTAGGGTTTGGGTTACACAGACTCGGATTTTTTTTTAAAGAAGATTGTAACTGGAGAGGAAGAGTAATACTCAGTGACAAGTTCTCTAGAATCTCTGTAAATTGATAAACTGTGACAGACACTCCGTGCAGTTTCTTTAGTGAGAAAGAGTTAATGCAAAATTCCAGGATTTCTAATTCAGGTTGAGAATGTAGGCAATTTATATGCTTCCAGCAAAATTATAAGAGCTTTTCAGAATTCTTAGGTGTAAGGAATGTGATCCTTTGAATTACATTACATAGCAAATCTTCCTTGGAATTCTTTTTTCTTACAGAACAAGTTTGATTTTTTTTGAAATTTACACTTTAAAAAAATTTTAATGTTTTGACTTTTTAAAATAAAAAATACTCGACTTCATTTTCTTAGAATACCAAAACAGGGCATGGGTGTTAATGTGAAAAAATGAAGTATCTCTTTTGTTACACTTGCCCAAAATACAGAAAGGGTGGAAAATTACTAGAATAAATTTATAGAATGTAATTTAAAATATTCTTTACTGAAGGCAAGGAAAGCTCTAGGAATGTTTGCAGATGTTTTTGTCACTTTATAACTTTATTCTTAATTTTCATGGTTACAGAATAGTGTTTTCCTCGAAGTTTCATTTTCAAATGACGTATGTAAGTATAATATACTTCAGTTTTTAATAGTGCATCATCATACTTTTATGTAAGTACTCACATGCTCTACAGAATACACTGCCTGGTACTTCCTTGAAGATAAAAATAATCCAGGTGTATGTCTAAATATCATGTAAAAGCCACTCTGATTTTTAAACACCCTTGCATAATCCATAAAAGGAGTAATCCAACTGAAAACAAGTGGGAGTTGGCGGTATATTACAGTGTAATTCTGCATTTTCAGACATAGAATAAAGCAAACTCCTCTTACCTTTTATTTTTCTATTATAATGACCAGTTTTTAGTATTTCGTTGTTGCTGAGATCTACTTTTAAAGTAAAATTTGTTCTTCACTTAACTGCCTATACCAGTGCAAATACTACTTTAAAACTGAAGCAGGGAGGTCTGGTGTATTTGTTTTTCATTCCCAAAACAGTTCTGTGGTTTGATTCTTAGCGGTTGTAAATTCGAAGCTTGTAACGAGATGTATCTTGTGATATAAGAAAACTGAATGGCGTTTTCTGGATTTATTTTAATATGTTCTTTGTACATGGGCTGAAAGCAAACTATTGATTTTCAAATGAGATTGATGTTGTCATTAGCTTTTCCCCCCCTCTTACTTCCTCTTCTGTTTTTCTTTCTTTGACGTCCTGTACTTTGTTTAAAAGCAGGAGTTATGCCGTGCACGGCAGCACTTAGGAGGCTGAGGCAGGAGGATCATTGTTGAGTTTGAAGCCAGCTTGGGCCACATGCTCGAGTACAAGCCCAGTCTGCACTATATAGTGAGACCCTGTCTCAAAAAGGAAAATAGCAGGAGTTAAGATTTATCATAGCTTCAGAGATTGCAGTAGTTCATAAGAAATTGCACTTCACTTGTTAGTGTATGTCCACCGCTTGTTGCTCTGTGTCCACTTTGTGTCTTCTCAAGCTGCCTCATCGGTGTTCTAAGTTTTTATTAACAATTGATTCTCTTTTCTTGATTCTGTGTGTGGTGGTTTCTGTCTAATGGTTCCTCTGTAGCATTGGGCAAATGATGCAGCCTCAGGTATTTGCCGAATGAGTGAGCGGGTGAGTGAACGGGAACTGCAGATGGCTGCTTGATTCTGTGATGATCCAGTCTGCTGGTATTTTAAGCTTCGCTCCTGGCATCTTTCAAGGGTCAATATTCTTTCCCCAATTGGTCCAGCATTTCCACATCCCAAAAGCTGTGGCCAGCTTATCTTTGAAGGGAAGTGTACTACTCTAAGTTGAAAATATTTCTGTATGCTAAATTGGTAATTTAAATATCTTTTTTCTTACAGCTGCCTTTGCGGCCCTATTACACTGGTAAGATTGCTTTTCTCCAGTGGTATATTTTGTGCAAATCTTTATAACTTACCCAAACTATTTCCCATATATTTAAAGGAATAATTTGAGCACAGTAAGTGTGGATATGTATTACATGAAACATAATAGTCTGAAAAAGTAGTTTAATTGATAAATCAGGGTTGGAATAATACAATTTTTAATGAAAAAACAGATCTATTATTAACAAAGCTATATTTTGAACTATTTCAGTTAACAATTTGAACTATTCAGTTATACTAGTGTTCATATAGAGAGGAAGATTAATTTTTTTAATCTTCTAGATGGGGAGAAGATACATGAATTTCTTTAATCAGGTATTTCTGAAATGGCAACCTCCTGACATTCACTGTTTAAGCTATACTTTTATTGTATTTTGCTTAAAATATCATTGTTCTGGTTTAATTTTAACATCTCATTTGAATGCTTTCTTATGGAGAGAAATTTTAATAAAAATGTAACACATAATGAGTAGAAAACAAATATAGGTGCTATTGTACCAGTATTACAAAATCATCTACAAATTAATAGCTATTTTTATTCTTGCTTTTAGAGTTACATTACATATAGTACTTAGTATAAGTTTCAATGCTGTTGCTTTGTTGTTTGTTTTTCCCAGGAGCCATATAACACACCTGTTTGAAAATGACCGTCATTTTTCTCACCTCTCTACATTGGAAAGGGAGATGGCTTTTCGCACTGAAATGGTTAGTTACCATACAGTATTTTATTGCAGTACTTTAAGGAATCTAGGAAATTTGAGGTTTTTGTTACGGAAAATTTTAGAAGAGTGTTTCAAAGTAGAAAGGTTGGAGGACTTCGCTTTGCCCCCTTCCAGTTTAAGCAGTGACAACATCTGTCCATATCTCTACTCACCCATCTCTCTTAAGGGAAGGCAAGATAGTATGTGACTGCACAAGCCGGCGCTTCCATCCCTATCTCAAAAGACAAGACTTTCTTGGGTTTTGTTAGCCACTGTACCACTGTCACACTGGAAGACAATGAACAATTTCTGAGTATTACCAAATATAAGTTGGTGCTTAAATGACCCTATGGGTACTTTTTAAAACATCGTGTGACTGAATCAGGGTCCAAGCAGGGTCTGCACTTGCATTTAGTTGATAAATCTCTTCATTCTAATATACACATTTCTCTTCCCTTTTTCCATTTTTTTTTTGTCATCTATTCATTGAAGAACCCCAGGCATCTATCTTATAAAATTGTCTACAACAATCCATGCTGTTTTTTTTAAGGGCCTTTTTTATTCCCCTTCCCTTTTGGTACCAGAAATTGAATTTAGGACCTTGTACTTATTAAGCAGGCATTGCACCACTGAGCTACATTCCTGAGCTACATTCATGTTGTTTATGGTGTTTTTCTATCCCAAGCTTCCTGAAAATTGATGCATTAGAATCTTGATAACTGCCTTTTAAAATTTTTTTCTGGTAGGAATACTTCTGGGTGGTGTTGTTCACGTGTTGTTGTTTTTTTGGGTTTTTTTTGGCAGTTGAAATTGAACCCAGCACCTTCACCCTATGCTGTATCTCAGCCCTTTTTTTATAGTGTTTTGTGTTGATACAGTGTTTTATAGTGTTTTGTTTTTTTATAGTGTTATGTTTTGTTTCTCTGAGTCACTGAGTTGCTGGGGCTGGGCTTGAACTTGTGATCTTCTTGCCTCAGGCTTTCAGAGTGCTGGGATTAAGGATGTGCACCTCTCTGCCTAGCAGTGCTATGAGCTCTTTTTGCCTCATGCCGTAGCACACCGGGCCAGGTTGTCTGTCTTTCTGAGATGTTAGTTTTGGGCAGTGGGTTTAGGAAAGGCACGCTGAGCCCTCCTCAGAGCCTGCCGCATGGTGGTGACCTACTGTATTATTTTCCTGCCCCCGTTTGGCTGTAATTCTATAAGGAAGGACTTTCCCACAGTACCTGTTTGGTTTCTTTCTGAGCTATACTTCACAGGGTAAAGACAGGAACATGCATGATTCTTTTTATTTACCACTTTCTAAAAACGTGAGTTGCCTTTCTAGCAACTTCTAGTTGACCTAGGCATTCTGTACCTCCAGTTTCCAAGTCCTGAAGGACCTTCCCTACATGGGTTCCCGGGTTCCCCAGACACCCATTGCTCTCTGTGGTGAAAGGGATTGAGAAGTTTTGGTCCACAGATAACTGCCCTAGATTAGCCATCGCACTGAGGCCTTCTAGTGAATGTAATTAAGAAACAGTCTGCTGATACAGTTATTTATTTCTGTATAAATATATTTCTGTATAAATATATTTATTATATATTTTCTGTATAAATATATTTATATATTATTATAAATATAATAAATTTATATTCCCATTTAAATTTATATTCCCATTTAAAAATTTTAATTTAGGATTTTTTTCACTTATTTGTTATAAAATGTATATCTTCTTGGCTTAGAGACTCTCAGTTTCAAATTACTTGTGTTTTCAGGATAAAAATGTCAGAATGATTATTAAAAGTCAAGTTACCAAGTGGGCATGGTGGTGCACGCCTATAATCCCACCACTTGGGAGGCTGAGCCAGGAGGGTTGCCATGAATTTGAGGCCAGTTTGTGCTACATAATGAGTTCAAGGCCAAACTGAACTACATAGCAAGACTCTGACTCAAAAAGAAAAAAGAAAACACTAACAGCAAAAATCAAATTGCCAAAACTCATGTAAGATTTTCTTGTGTCTTATTTTGACCTTGAGACCTATTCCATTGGGATGGTATAGTAAAATTGCTCTATTTTAAGGTCACGTGAAATCACCTTCCATCTTGATAAGTTTGCTTTTTTGTTTTGTTTCGGTTTTTGGGAGATACGGTCTCACTATATAGTTCAGGCTGGCCTCCAGCTCACAATAATCCACCTGCCTCAGCCTCAGATTGCAGTTGTGCACCAGGATACCCAATTTACTTCATTTTATTTTTATTTTGATAATTAATAATTGAAATATTTTGAGGTATTATTAAATGTGACATTTATATGCTTACAAAATCAATCCTTCAAAACAGAGTAAGTCTGGGAGTTTCCCAGGACTGCAATAAAGCACACCAAATTAGGAGGCCAAAACCAGCAGAAGTTAATTTTCTTTCAGTTCCAGTGGTCATAGTTAAAACTGAAGGTTCTGAGGTGGCATCCTGTCCCCAGGGCAGGTGGGAGGACTCTTCCTTACCTCCTCCCAGTGCTGCCTGCGGGTGGTCTGGAGAACCTTGGCAGAAGAGGCTCACGCCTCTGCCTGCCCCACACGGCCCTGCTGTCTGAGTGCAGGTTTCCCTCTTCCCCAGGACAGGTTATGTTGGCTACAGTATCCATCTTCATCTATTTTGCCCCATTTTAACTTGATTACATCTGTGAGGACCCTGTTTCCAAATCAGGGCAAATTCACAGGTTCTGATGGGCCTGAAATTTTGGCCAACAGAATTCAACTCAAAATGGGAGGCGATGCAGTTTAACAAACAGTGATGTGCGAGATGAGAGCTAACGCGTCCCAGTATCACCATCCTTTATCTCCAGTAAGTAGCTGTGTAGGTGACCACGTTTGCATTTCTAATTCTACAGCTCAACGTAGAGTGTGGCGCGGGCTGGCAGGGCGGTGGCAGGTCCCACCGGGTGGAAGGTAGCAGTCTCTCCTTCAGAATAGCACCGATGCCCACCGCAAGTCCCACAGGGTTTTCATGCTGAGCTGATCGGGGAAAATGATCTATGCAATTATTTTTTGAAAGAAATTTGTATGTAACACATCAATATGCAGCCTTCTCAAGATATTTGCATCTTTGCATATAAATCTGGAGGAAAGATGATTGATGGCATTTTCTGCATTCAGATAAGCGGTTAGGAGGAAGTGTTTTTGGCTTGGGAAGATTTCTTGGTTCATGATAAATTTTAGTTCCATAATAAACCACACTTCTACCATTTATATTAGTTTATATTATAACATTTTTATTATATTAGTTTTTCTAACGTTTATATTAGTTTGAGTTACATAATTATTTTAGATGAAAAATACTAAATTTTATGTATATATGCATTCTAAATGTTGACAATGTATTTGAAGCTATTTTGCATTTATTTCAATTAAGATAAGGTTATTCTACTATGTTTATTTTTGCGACCTAAGAATTCATCAGTGATCAGAAACCTGTGAAATTAGTTGTAGTTATTATTTGCTTGAGTGCTTTTTTTTTTTTAAGTGTATTTTAAATGTTTTTAAAGCTAAGTGGAGGCATAATTATGTGCCTTTTATTATAACCAGAGCATATCCTTATTTCAGGGACTCTATTATTCTTACTTCAAGACCATTGTGGAAGCACCCTCATTTCTGCATGGAGTGTGGATGATTATGAATGATAAACTGACGGAATACCCCCTGGTCATTAACACACTGAAAAGGTTCAATCTGTACCCTGAGGTAAATGACTTTCTCCAACTGTGACTTTTTTATTTTTTCAAAACTTTTTTTCTATTAAATGCTGATTTTAAATCTGAGATCTAATTCAGTACCTTAAATTTCGTTTCATTTTTAAAAGAAAATGTGTATCTTGGGAAGGGATGTGGACTACAGGTTGTTTCAAGTTTTGCAGAGCCTTTAGCTGAACATGCAGGAACTACTGCTGTGTTTGCACTGCTTACAAAACCTGACAGCTGTCTAGCCCTGATGTGTGGGTCTCAATGAGGGAGCAGCGCCACCTGCCCTCACACCCCTTCCTGTCTGAGGCCCCTCTTTCACTGAGTGGCCTTCCGGGTGGGTGGGCAAGAGCTGAGGGAGGAAAGCCATGATGCAAGCCACTTACTTTGGCCTCACGTTACCCTCCACGTGTTTATTGATGCATTCTGGACCTGGTGGAGGGTCCTGCTTGTGTTCCTTTTCTTAGCATGCTGTAGTGGCCGAGGACACCCTGCTGACAGGGCTGTGACTCTGGTCTCTGGTGCGCAGCTGTCCTCTGTGGACATTCACTGAGCAGGAGGAGCCTGGTACCACATAATGAGGAGTTGGAGTTGTGAACAAGTAGATCAGTACCAAGGTCAGGGAGTCTCACCTATGTGTGCTTTTGGCAGTGTGTGGGGCTGTGGGCAGACTGACACCCCTGGGGTGCCACCATAAGGTGCAGAATGTTTTTATGATGCCTGTTATTTAAGAATATGTGTGACCATCTTCCTGGGTCATCTCTGTCCTCTGCTGTGTGTGTAGTCTGCCCTTGCCTGGTTAACCCAGCTTGTATGGAAATTCTGGTTGCTTCCAGTCTTTTAAATATTCTAAGCAAAGATACAATAAACATCCTCAAAGCTAAATCCTTCCCCACATCCTTACTGTTCTAAACTAACAGTTTGTTAGATGGAACTGTTTTGCTAGGAGAATATATACTTTCATGGTTTGGACATGTTGCCAAAATCCTTCCCATGTAGGTTATACTGATGAAAATCTTCACCAGCTGTGTTTTGAAAATGTTTATCTGTATCCTTGCGGATTTGATAAAGAACCATAATTATTCAATGTATTTTGTTCATTCCTATATATATATATATATATATATCATATGTCATATAATATACACACACATATATCGTATATACATGCATTTCAGTGCTACATAAATATAATGCATTTACATTTTTAAAAATAATTACTTGCTCGTCACCTTTGCATATATTTCTACTGGAATTTTATAAGGGCTCTTTTATTACGTATAGCGTGTTAATATTATGCTGTACCATTTTTTTTTTTTTTTTTTTGCGGTACTGGGGATCGAACTCAGGACCCTGTGCTTGTTAGGCAAGCGCTTATTCTACTGAGCTATATCCCCAGCCCCTATGCTGTACCATTAAAACATTTTCCTTAGTTTCTTGTTTGCTGTTTACCTATATATACATGTTTTTTGTAAATAGAGATATCTGTGAATCTTTTAATTTGTATTTTCTCTTTTATGTATATATGTAAAAACCTCATTCTTTATAAACATAATTGATTTTTTACATTTGCTTTTAAAATTTATTTGGAATTTGTTTTAATCATAGCGGGGGACAGGAATCTAAACTTGTGGTTATAAAATACTGATCTTCTGTGTAACCCGACACTGATGACTGGTCCATCCTCTCCCCACCAATCTGGAGTGACCTTTTCTATACAAAACCACTGCACTAGAGCACTACCAGGTGCTCAGTATCACCTTGGACCAGGGTCCTGGAGGTGCATGGACTGTGGGATGGAGATTTGCCTACAAAAGTATTTGGGGAGGTGGCCTTGAGGTACACATCCCAGGGTGGATGAAGGGAGTGGAATGAACAGGAGGCGAGCATCACAGCAGAGGGCCGCCCCACCCACACACCCCGTCCCTGTCACTGTGGAGCTGCCCTGCCTGACAGCAAGACCCACCACCCTGCAACCTGTGCAGCCCTTTCTGTGGACTTGCTGATCACATGTTGGATGCAGCTTGCCCTGGGTAGAGGGTATGACATAGAGTGACTTGATGTCCCTAGCCTGGAGCAGAGAGCGTGGTCCTGCTGGTCCCCCTGGGACAGTAGGAGCCACCATAGGGCAAGGTCTCCTGCTCACCACCACCAGGAGGAGGGTGATGTCTTTGTTCTCAGGAGTCCTCTATCAGTATCACCCTGCCTTAATTATTTAAGTCATTCATTTTAAGATTGTTAAGGATATATTTGTTAGTTGTCACCCTTAGTTTTCTTCCTGATAAACTTTAGACACTTGGTGTTTTGATTAGGATAGCTTAATGCTTATGAATTAATTTGAGGGTGAATTTATATCTTGAAAAATTAGGTCTATTCAAGTAGACAACAGTATCTGTTCATATCTTCATTTATATCCCCGAGTAAAGTTTTATAGCTTTTGGAAAACATACGTGTTACAAATTTCTTATCAATAGGTGACCAAAGACAGACCAGTGAAGAATCTTGTGTTGCACTCGAGTCTCATTTATCTAGATATGAAGGGAGCCAAGCCAGGTGGATGACACAGAAAAGGAAATTTGATTATGAAAATGTCTCCAAATAATCTAGTAACAAAAACTGTTCAGCATAATAACTTACGATGCATCTGTTTTCTTAATAATAGGTAATCTTGGCCAGCTGGTACAGGATTTATACCAAAACAATGGATGTAATTGGTGTTCAAACCAAGATCTGTTGGACAGTTACCAGAGGGGAAGGACTCAGTCCCATAGAAAGCTGTGAAGGTGCGTTGCTTTCTGTAACATTGCTTCCTTAGCCGTGCAGTATGGTAATCTTGCCCCGGACTGAGTGGGAGAAACAGTTAAACACTTGATCATGCTCATGCTCTGCATGTCTGGAATTGGGGCCCACTGAAGCAGGCTTCACTTGTGTCCATGGGTACTCAGACCGCTGTCAAGGGGAGGGAGGACGCACCTGGAGGCACCCTCACTCACATTTTGTCTCCAGGGTGAAGGTGGCTGTGCAGCTGAGCTCCATGGGCTGTGCTCTGAGACAGGTCCATATGTCATTTCCACTGCATTTGGGGTTGTGTGTAGTAGAGCAGGCATCTCAGGGTAATCAGGTTTTCCTGTGGCAGCTCCAGGCCCCAGGCTAGACACTGCATGGCCTCAGGCCGGAGTCTACTCAGGCACTGGCATTTCTGCTGCAGCCCCGCCAGGCTCCAAGCTGGGCACAGGCTCCAGGGTGCCCCAGGAGGTGCACCAGTGGGCCTACCACACTGGCCCCCTCTTCTGATCTTGGGTCTGCACTCAGGCTGTGCTTTCACACAGGAAGCAAGGCAACCATTTAATTGACCTGGCAACTGTTCTCACAATAAGTACTGTTTAATATAAACTGCCAGACATATGAAGTCATTTATAGTTAGAACATATGTTTTGTTTATTTTTAAAGGATTGGGAGATCCTGCTTGCTTTTATGTTGCTGTAATTTTTATTTTAAATGGACTGATGATGGCATTATTCTTCATATATGGGACCTATTTAAGGTAAGAGTACTTTAGTATATATTTATGAGATATGTTATATACATAATTAGTTAATAGTTAGTTATTAACTTACTCTTCAATTTTTAGTAATATTTCTAAGATACCTCCTTGTAGTTTTAAAGTTATTTCATATTTGCCTATTTTCACCATTGGTATGGCCAACCACATTGAAAATAGTTTGAGAGACTTAAAACATGGTGGAGATACTTAATAAATTTTAAATATTCACAGGTATTCACATACACAATTTGTACTGTGTACATAAAATACAGTGGCAAAGAGCACCCCACTCATTATCAAATGATGTGAATGGCCCTTGATCTCATAATGGTAAAGTAGAAGTATTTTGTATTCTGACAGGCAGTTAATATCTGACCTGATTCACTTCTCAGATGAGAAGTGTTCCTAAAACCAAAAGACTTGCAAAGTTGTAAGGGTTTTTTGTTCCTTTGTTTTTCTTTTGACAATTTATCACAGAGTGGGACCTTGAGAGTCTCAGCAGAGCTTTCTTGCTGCTTCCTGCTTCTTTGCAGTACAGAAATCTGAGCTTACTGATTTCCAACTTGGGGTAATGTTCTCCCATTACCTTCTTTTCTTTGCAAGCACGGTTCCTGTTTTGTACTTCAAGATCTATTGTTTCTAGCTTGAGTGCTTGAGTGCTTTTTGATAAATACTTATCAAATAAGGAAGCTGTTAAATCAATTTAAAATATATTTGCATATAGATTTAAAATTGTTGATGTTAATTATTTCTGACTTAGGCCTAAGAAATTTCTTCTCATTATTTCATTGGGGAGTATGAAATGAAAATGCTTGATGAGAGGAGTATGTGAAAGATTTCGTTTTTGGAGTAAGATGTGTAGAAAGAGTTACCCAAAAGACTGTGTCAGTGGGAAAAGGAGTCCACCCCGAGGAGGACTGTGGGCCAGCATGACCCTGACACAGTGAGCCAAAGCAAGGGACATGGTAGCTATGTTCATTTTGTGGAGCACTGCATATCTGTCTTACAGACACTTTTATGACATTTGGGAGATCAAATTTCAAGGAAAAGAAATTAAAACATGAAACACAGTGTAGCTGCTATATTACTAGACTGCAGTTATGCTACTTTTTAATTGAAAGAAGAATCTCTAAATGCTAGTTAGAATACACGCTCACATCATATTCTGCCTGCTTGTTACAAGCTTGACATGAAAGGCTAAAGGTGCAGTGTCTGCTGAAAGGAGTATTGGTTCTGGTTTGCTTAGGGGTTCTTGGTGTTTGGGGGCTAAGCTGGGCTTTCTCAGTCTTTGGGCCCACCTGTCACTAGCAGGTAGTTTTCTCCCTGTGTGGGGGATGAATATAAACTTGTTCAATTAGTGTGCAAAGCACACACCATGTAGTATCTTTTTTCAGACTCTGTTTGTACTCGATAGCATGGGGCATGGGGCACATGTATATGTGTAGAAAGTATGGAGACAGTAAAAAAGGATTAGTGTTGGACTTGCAGAGGAATGAGGAATTTGTTCTGCATGGAGGAAGCACTTGAACTTGACCTTGAAGAATGGGAGGGATTTGTATAGGCGGAAATAACTTTGAGGTGAAAGGGATCCCAGGGAGAGGCAAGGTGGCAGTCTGGGATGTGGAAAGCAGCTAAGCTGCTGCCAGGTGTGCTGGAATGTGTGTTCTTGGGGGCTGTGGTGGGTGATGACAGCTGGAACAGTGACTGGACTGGAAGAGGAGAAGCCAGCATGCCAGGCTGGTTAGATCTGTTCCAGAGCCCAAGAAGGAAATTAGACCTGGCTAGTAGAGGGACAGGATTCAAACTGGGCTTTGATCTCACAGGACCCTCACCTGCCCCAAAGTCAGATGGTGAGTATCCAAGTGCAGCATTTGTTATGTTGTGGGGTTTACAAGTGAATTCAGTGGATTGGTTCCAGCAACATTTTATACATGAAAAAAGAACAGAAAGGTAAATAATAGAGTATACCATATTTTAAAAAAAAAATAGAGTATACCATATTTAATATTCAATAGGTGTCCAAAAAAGCTTCAGTTTTTGTACATGTATGTGCACTTGCATAATTGTAGTATAAAATCTTGTTTTAGAGTTAAAACAGTCTGTCTACTGCTTCTAGTGGTACAAGGCAGCAACATACTTCAACATTAGAGTCTTTGCAGACAGCTGCCTTGGGTTCCCTTCCCAGAGGCAAGGGCAGCCTGGTGTAGCTCTGCCTACTTTAGGGCTTTAGGACCTGTCTCTGTGGCTGGACCGTGGAACTCACAGTGTTCTGCAGTAGCATCAGACTCGTCCTCATTTTTCTTGCCCTACCTTTGTAGTTTCTAGTATTTTCTTTACCTTAAATAATCTCTTTCACCATATCTGAAGCATCTTTGAGCAGAGAGAAGAAAAACAAGCTCCATTTCTCCTATTCTAATCCCCACTCAAGGCAAGAGGACTTCTGTGACACTGGTCATGAGCAAGTATAGGGGTTTCACCCACCAACAACCCACCTGGACCAGCTGGCTGTCCTTGCATTCAGTCCAGTTCTGACTATCTACATGAGATCATGTCAGATCCCATAGCTTGAGGACTCATTTCCACAGGTGCCCCACTTTGGGTGGCAGAAACAAGCCCCAGGCCAGTTTTTGACCTGTATTCCTGGTACTATAGCTGTAAGTTAAGAGTTCCCATGTCCCCCTTCCTGGGTTCAGTTGATTTGCTAGGGCAGCTCACTGAACCCCAAGAAACACCCGTGGTGAAAGTTATTGCAAAGGATACAGATGGAGAGATGCATAGGATGAGGCAGATGGGAAGGGGCGTGGGGCTTCACGGCCTCCTCTAAGTAGCACCCTTCAGGAGCCTCTGTGTGTTCAGCTCCTGGAAGTTCCTGGAGCCCAGTCCTTCTGTCTTTTTATGGAAGCTTCATTGTGTAGGCATGACTGATTAATCACTGGTGGATTTGGATCAACTTAACCTTCAGCTCCTTATCTTCCCTGGAGGAAAAGCCCAGCCTCTAACCTTGCCCTGGTTTTTCCTGAAAGCTGTCTAGGGCCACCAGTCCCACCAGCCACCAGCTGACTCACGAGCATCCACAACACTCTTCACTTTAGAGAGTCCCACGACCTCACAGTATCATATCACCCTGAGTTCAGAGTTTCCCCCAGCACTGTCCACACCCAGCTGAGCTGGTAGTTCCTGAGCTAATGGGACATTGTGGTCTCAGGAAACTGGGGCTCTTTCCTTGCTCCCCAAGGACAGCACTGTAAATGGCACTGGTTTGTGGATTCTGTGTATTTTACGTTGAACAGAATTTCTTTTCACTCTTTTCTATCAGTTTTTGAAATTACATTTCTAAATGTTCTCAACTTGAAGTATTTGTGGAGGTTTTATATTACTACTTCTCAGTTTTCTTTCTTCTTGGTTGCTTTTAGTCACCCTCCTAATTTTATGAGTGGAATAAAGTTGCAGACTTTTTAAGATACGAGTTAAGAATAAAGAGGAGGGTAATCTAAAATTATATTTAGATAAACTTTTTGAAATATAAATTGTATTATATATTAAAAGTTGATATTTGTCTGGCAAATTAGAAACTTGTAGGGCAGGCTAAGGATGTATTTTTTTTTAAATCCGAGAAGTTTGTTTATTTTAAATTAATGCAGTAATAAAAGTTTTCAGTAACCAGATAGCCAATCCACTTCACAGAAATGAAACTATTGAGAAAATGGAAAAGAGCCACATGGTGAGCTGGGCCAAGCTGCCAAGCGCTCACTCAGGATGAAGGTGGATGTGTTTTGCAAACAACCTATTCATGGTGTAATTATTTTTCTGAAATTCTCAGTACTTTAGCATTTAAATAGCCACTGTTAATTAATTTTTACAGCTGTATTATTAGTACATAGTCTCAGTTACTTATTTTATAAGATAACCTGGTATTTCTAAGCAAGAGATTAGTGGTATCTGGAGACCAGTATCTTAAATTTGGAACTTGCCCACAGTTTGGGGGAAATCACTATCTAGGATGTGAAAGTCTCTGATTGATGAATACCAGAAGCTTTTGTTGTTGGGCCCTGGGGGCAAATATCAGGCAGGTGATGTGAACCTTTTATTCTAGGCAGTTTGATTTTAATGTTATTTTAATGTTTGGGGTAACCTCTATCTAGGCCATTGTGCCTTACAGAGTAAAAGTAGACTAGATAATATATTTCATGGTTAATATTTTACTCCTAAGCAATGGGGTGCTGGGTGTGTTTTATAGTTTGCTCTCAGGAAAAGGTACTTGTGTACATAAAGTATATTGCGGCTTTTACTGATATGAAGGATGTGTGCAAATAGTAACCGGATTTCCAAGGAGGGTTTTTTCCATTCTTTTTGGATATAGTACACCACAAACACTGACTGGCTTGAATAAAAGAGGTGTGCAATATTGGGACACAGTCTGAGGCTTCAGCAAACAGAGAGAGGAAGCTAAGTGTTTGAGCTTCATGAAAACAAAGCACTGGAAAACCCTCCAGCCAAGGAGTCTGTTATGTGGGCAGTTTTGCATTAGTGCAATGCATGCCTGAGGCATTCAGCCTAGGGTTCCTGGCAAGTTAGGGCAGAATCTGCCTAGAAGTGGGGAAGTCAGGCGACAGGGCTTTGTTGTGCTAGTGTCCATCTCTGCTGGTGAAGCTGTTCACAGTCGCTATCCTGAAGTCTGTTGTCCTGGCATCTCCCCACCAGCTGGCCCAACCTCTTCCTCCATACCTCTTTCAGGGATGTGGCTTCCTGGCTCAGTGGAGTGTGTACCCACCAAGGAAGAGACTGGCTCTGTCTCTGTGCATGTTTCCCCTCGAGTTCTCCCATGGATGGTTGCTGCTTGTGGGACAGAGATCCCACAGCCAGGGTTAGCACTTGGTTCTGCCTGTCTTCTGTGGTTTGCTCTTGTCTGTCCTCTTGGCATTTTATCCCCATCTATTCTGGGTTCTCATCATGGTTACAATACATGAGGTACACAGGAAGACCAGGTGCATTTTGGCTCAGTTCAGAAGTTCAGCTCATGACCCCTTGTTGCTGTTGCCTGGCCCTATGGCAAGACAGAGATGTCATCACAAAGAGCAGAGGCCTGAAGCAAGAATGACAGCTAGGGCTAGCATCTCAGCACCCCCTGCAGGTGCCCCAGTGAGGTAACTTCTAGGAGTCTGAACTTCCGTCGCCCTCCTAGCAGTGCCCTTGCCTGGTGACCAGACTCTCAACAGGTGGCTTGGGAGACACTGAAGATCCCAACCGAGGCACCAATCCCTAGGAATTCCTGTTGTAGCTTGTGTCTGGATATCCTCCAAAGCCTCATACAGTCATAGGTGGGCTTTTTTTAGAAATGACTGGATTTCTAGTGTGTGATTGATTGATGGTACATTGCTAAGACTAAGGGTTCTAGGATTTAAGTGATTACTAAACCACTGATTGTTTTGGCACTGCCCTAATCCCAGTAGCCTGGATACAATATAAAAACAAAAAGAGACTTGTCTCTTGCTTGTTTTTGCTACCTTCTGCCCACCATGAAATGTTTGTCCTCTGAGATGACCATCTGCCATACCACCCTGTCTTGGAGCCAGCCAATTATGGAATGAAGCCTTTACTGTGAGCTAAACAAACCTTTCCACCTTTAACTTTGGGTGTTGGGTATTTTGTCTCAGCAATGACAGAAAAGTAACTAATACAGATTTTGGTACCAGAGCGATAGGGTCATTGCTGTGACTGTACCTGACTATGTGGTTTGGGAGCCTTTGGAGCTGGAATGTAGGAAAAGGAAGAATTAGGAAAGGTTCAGAGATGCCAACTGAAAAAGTACAGCTGGAACACTTTACACTGTACATGATGGGAGATTCTGATCAGAGGTCTGAAGGCTGAGAGAAATGATGCCAGTAAAGATCAGTCTTGGGAGGTTTCTGCCGGGAAGAAAACTATGTTGGCTGTTGGACTCCACAATATTTGCATGATGGCTTGGTAGAAATTTTGTCTGCACTTTCTGTTGTACAGAGACTGTCTATGACTAAATTATGGGCAGCAGATTAATCTTGGAGAAGCAATTTCAAGGCAGTCTAATGTTGAGGCAGTGGAATGGCCACTATTGGGGCCTTTTAGCCAGATTTGTGTTGAGAATCTAAAGCAAAGAGCCCAGCAGGATTATTTAAAATGTTGTGAGTTTAATCAGAAAGAAAGCTCCATGGTTCCGGGAAGATGGTGACCAGGTGAGCAGCAAAGGAGGGATCCTCCCTGATAGAGACCCTCACCTCGAGACAGGCTTGGCGAGTGCGAATGCCGGGACCACAGCTGGGAAGTTCAAACTGAACGTGTTTATCTGCGCTGCCGGGGGAGATGCGGCAAGGCGGCCCAAATTGCCGTGGTGAGACGCGGGAAAGCCCGGAGCGCTGGGCACCAGACGCACTCAGCGCGGCGGATGGGTGGTGCCTCGGCTGGGTCCGAGCAACCTGGGGGCACAGGCAGCTCGATCCCTCCTGCCTCCCGACCCTGCGCGGCTCGCCAGCGACTGCAGCCAGAAATCAGCTTTTTAGCGGCTGCAGCGTGGGGCGGTCTCGGAGCTCGCGCTCCTCAGGCAGGCTGTGCAAATCCAAGCGCCGAACTGGGATCCTGCTCCAGTCCCAGCCCCCGCAGCCAAGGCCCTCAGTGGCCTGCAGTCCGTGGCCAAGGCGGCGTGAGGAGCACAGAGGAGCAGAACACCCTGCTCCCTCCCCCAGACCCGGAGGGCGTGAGGAAACAGAAGCGTCGGGGAGCTGCAGATTGTGGGCGTAGCACAAAAAATTGGCACTTTGGAACCTTCCTGCCTGCACGGATTCGAAAACTGGTGAGCTATTTGCGTGCCACAACCAGATCACCAAGTGGGGGAGGAGATCCGTCCCCATACCTGCAGGGAAACCCTGGGAGGGCGTGGGAGCAGTTTTAGACGCCCCACCCAGGTCTCTTGGTAGGGAGTAGCTCACTCCACAAACCAGCATCTGAACAGCCTTTTAAGCGGAACTCTTGGCAGAAAGCTTAAGGGACGTTCTCCCGAAGAGAAGGAGTCATTGGAGCCGCCTTTGCAACAGACTTTTGCTTGGTGAACTGCCTGGGTAATTTATTGCTCAATATTTTGAATCTCATACCCAAAAATGGGAAGACAGAAGAAAAAAACGCAGTCTCAGAACTCAACCCGATCCAGAACAAGTCCTGGATGCGAGGATACAGCGGAACTAGGAAGCCACATACCTGCAAGTTCTGAAACGATTGCATCCGAAATAAAGAAACAACTCCATCAGTCCATAGAAGAGCTTAAAGCAGAATTAAGCCACATACCTGCAGTGATCTCTCAGACAAAAAAATGAACTTAAAACTATAATGGAAGAAATGTTCCGTACACATAGAGAAGAAATAGATAAAAGAATAGAAGAAAACAGGAAACAAATGGAAACGTTACAAGAGCAATTTAGGAATGAATTACCAAGAATGAAACAGGTCCAAAGAGATTGCCAGGAATTGAAAACTTCCATTGAAAGCTTGCAAAACCGCTTAAATGAAACCAAAGATAGATTTCAGACCTTGAAGACAGCATGGCAGCTTATGAGCATGAAAGGAATGATCTCATAAAATCATCAAAGACCCAAGAAAAATAAATCGAACAGCTGCAAGATGGGGCAAAACGAAATAATATTCGAGTAATAGAAGTCAGTGAAACAGCAGGAGACAACACAAATGATATAAAAAGAATATTTGCTGAAGTAATAGCAGAAAATTTCGCAAACAACTTAAAAGATACTGAAGTACAGTTAATTGAAGCATATAGAACCCCAACGAGCCATAACCCAAAGAAAACCACACACAGACATATAATAGTCAAGATCCCAGACATCCAGCAAAAGAACACAATATTAAAAGCTGCTAGAGAAAAGAAACAGATCACCTATAAAGGAAAGCCCATCC
>PVLD010001111.1:40038-221203 GCA_004027595.1 Dinomys branickii
TTCTGAGACAAAACAACTTCCAACCCAGACTGATGTATCCTGCAAAACTATCCTTCAAATTCAATGGAGAAATAAAATATTTCCACGACAAAGAACAACTGAAGAACTTCATGAGTGCCAAACCAGCATTGCAAAAAGCACTAAAAGATATTCTAGACAGAGAAAAAAGAGACCACAATCCCAAGAACAACGATAGAAATAACCCCGTACACAGAACAAGTAAGTAAACAGCAAAAGAAGGAAAACAACAACAAGTAAATAACATGACTAGAATAAGCCATCATATAACCATTATAACCATTAATGGAAATGGCCTCAATTCACAAGTCAAAAGGAAAAGATTGGCACAGTGGATTAAGGAACACAAACCAACGATATGCTGTATACAGGAAACACATTTTACTCAAAAGGAAATCCACAGGTTGAAAGTTAAAGGTTGGAAAACAGTTCTCCATGCAACAGGTCCCCAGAAAAAAGCAGGAGTAGCTATTGTGTTTGCAGACAATGTGAACTTCAAACCAAAAACAATCAAAAGAGATAAAGAAGGCCATTACCTACTAGTTAGGGGAAAGCTGCAAGAGGAAGAGATAACAATCCTAAACATTTATGCACCAAACAATGGAGCACCTAACTTTACAAGTCAAATCTTAATAGACATGAAGAATCAAATAACTAATAACACTATTGTAATAGGGGACCTAAACACTCCTCTGACGCAAAGAGACAGGTCAACTGGACAGAAACTCAGCAAAGAAATAACAGACCTCAACCAAAAGTGTGAACAAATGGACTTAGTAGATGTATACAGAGTGTTCCACCCCACAACATCAGAATACACATTTTTCTCAGCTGCACATGGGTGTTTCTCTAAAATAGACCACATTCTAGCCCATAGAGTATATCTATCTAAACGCAAAAGAATAGAAATTGTCCCATGCATATTATCGGACCACAGTGCAATGAAATTGGAAATTAATGACAAAGAGAACTCCAAAAACCGCATAAACACTTGGAAATTAGACAACAACCTCCTGAATAACCAGTGGGTCACACAAGAAGTTAAAGAAGAAATTAAAAAATACCTGCAAACCAATGAAAATGCAAATACAACCTACCGGAAAATGTGGGATGCAATGAAAGCAGTCCTCAGAGGGAAATTTATAGCAGTGAACTCATATACAAAGAAAACAGAAAGAGAGCAAATAAATAGCCTAATGCTACACCTCAAACTCTTAGAAAAACAGCAACAAGCCAAACCAAGAGCCCAAAGAAGGGAGGAGATTATAAAACTCAGGGCAGAAATTAATGCAATTGCAGTGAAGAAAACTCTACAAAAAAGTAGGAATCAAAGAGTTGGTTCTTTGAAAGAATAAATAAAATTAATAAACCCCTAGCAACCTTATCAAAAAAAGAAGGGAAAGATCTCAAATTCATGCAATAAGGAATGAAAAGGATGAAGTCACTACAGATCCCACAGAAATCCAAAAGATCATTAATACCTACTTTGAAAATCTTAACTCTCATAGGATAGAAAATTCAGAAGAAATGGACAGATTCCTAGAAAGGTACAAATTACCAAGACTGAATCAGGAAGATTCAAAAATCCTGAACAACCCAATATCAAGTAATGAGAGTGAAAATGTTATTAAAAACTTACCAACAAAGAAAAGCCCAGGCCCTGATGGATTCACAGCAGAATTCTATAAAACATTCAGAGAAGATTTAATGCCAACACTCCTCAAAGTCTTCAATGAAATGGAAAAGGAAGCAACTCTCCCTAACACATTTCTGGAGGCAAGTATTATACTGATACCAAAACCAGAGAGGGACCCAACCAAGAAAGAGAACTATAGGCCAAACTCCCTAATGAACATAGATGCAAAGATACTCAACAAAACACTGGCAAATAGATTACAGCGAATCATAAGGAAAATTATACACCATGACCAGGTTGGATTTATTTCAGGAATGCAGGGATGGTTCAATATTCGCAAATCAATTAATGTAATACATCATATCAATACAGCCAAAGACAAAAACCACATGATCATCTCAATAGATGCAGAAAAGGCTTTCGATAAAGTCCAACATGCATTCATGTTAAAAACCTTAGAAAAAATAGGAATAGATGGCCTCTACCTCAATCTGATCAAAGCCGTCTACAAGAAGCCAACAGCCAACATCATACTAAACGGACATAAAGTGAAAACTTTCACTTTAAAGTCAGGAAGAAGACAAGGATGTCCGTTGTCACCACTCCTATTCAACATAGTTTTGGAAGCATTGGCCAGAGCAATCAGTCAAGAGAGAGAAATAAAAGGAATAAGGATAGGAAAGGAAGAAGTCAAACTATCACTATTTGCATATGACATGATACTATACATGGAGGACCCCAAAAACTCCACAAGAAAACTCCTCGAATTAATTGACAAATTCAGCGATGTAGCTGGATACAAAGTCAACACCCAAAAATCAATAGCATTCCTATACACGAACAACAAACAGACTGAGAGAGAAATTGAGGAAACCATACCTTTTACAATAGCAACGAAGAAACTGAAATACTTAGGAATCAATCTAACAAAGAATGTGAAACATTTATTCAGTGAAAACTAAATACTCTGAAAAAGGAGATCGAGGAGGATTTCAATAAATGGAAAAACATGCCCTGCTCATGGTTAGGAAGAGCTAACATTGTAAAAATGGCCATACTACCAAAACTGTTGTACAGATTCAATGCAGTTCCCATTAAAATACCATTAGCATACCTCACAGATCTAGAGAAAATATGCCTCAAATTCATCTGGAACCAGAAGAGACCCAGAATAGCAAAAGCAGTCCTGGGCAACAAGGACAAGTCAGGTGGAATCACAATCCCTGACCTTCACAATCCCTGACCTGAAATTGTACTACAAAGCTACTGTAATAAAATCAACCTGGTACTGGCTAAAAAACAGACCTGAGGATCAATGGAATAGACTGGAAGATATAACCATAACGAAAAACCCACTCAGCTACCTAATATTTTACAAAGGGGTCAACCAAACTCACTGGAAAAAAGAAGGCCTGTTTAAGAAATGGTGCTGGAAAAACTGGCTTGCCTCTTGCCGAAAACTGAAAATAGACCCCAGTCTATCACCATGCACCAAACTCGGGTCAAAATGGATCACAGACCTCAATATTAAAAGAGAAACTGTAAATCTATTGGAAGAGAAAGTAGGTAAAAATCTTGAAGACATAGGAGTAGGTAGAGAGTTAATGAATAAAAATGAAACTGCAAGGGAAACACTTCAAAGAATCAATAATTGGGACCTCATCCTACTGAAAAGTTTTTGTATGTCCAAAGAAATCACCAGCAAAGTAAAAAGAAAACCCACAAATTGGAAAAAAATCCTAGCTGGCTGTCCCTCAGACAAAGGTCTTCTATCTAGAACATACAAAGAATTAAAAAACATGTACCTGTCCAAATTCAAAGACTCAATCCAGAAATGGGCATCTGAGATGAACACACACTTCTCAGATAAAGAAATACAAATGGCAAAGAAATATATGAGAAAATGTTCCACATCTTTATTCATTCGAGAAATGCAAATAAAAACAACATTGAGATTTCATCTCACCCCAGTAAGACTGGCCAGTATGAAAAAATCATCCAATAACAAATACTGGCGAGGCTGTGGCGAAATAGGGACTCTATTACACTGCTGGTGGGATTGCAGACTGGTGCAACCACTGTAGAGAGCAGTTTGGAGATTTCTCAGCAAACTAGGTCTATAGGTTCCATTCAAACCAGCTATTCCCCTTCCGGGTATTTTCCCAGAAGATCTGAAAACATCATATGACTGTGATATATGTGCACCCATGTTTATGGCAGCGCACTTTGTAATAGCTAAATTGTGGAAGCAACCCAAATGTCCATCTACAGAAGACTGGATTAAAAAACTGTGACATTTTAATATAATGGAATATTATTCAGTTATAAAGAAAGTTTTGGGGACTTTGTAGGCAAATGGTCAAAATTGGAAACCATACCCATAAGTGAAATAAATCAGTGGTACTTGAGCAGGCAACGTATTGTGTCACTGGTGTAAGAACCTGAGAGTGGGAATATAAACTAAGAGACATGAAGGAAATCTGTTCAAAAGCAAAGAACAGATGGGACGAGGGAAAGGAGAAAAGAAAGAGGCAAAAATGTATGTATGTATGTATATGTGTATATACATATGTGCAGGAGGGCTAACATGGTTCTACTATTGTATTATGTCACTTAATGCGAAGGAATAGTTTTTTTTTTTTTTTTTTTTAGGAATAGTTGATGACTGGTTACTCGATCAATCTTGTATGTCTGTATGTGTTATCCTGAGCATACACTTTGAAGATAATCAATATGCAATGCAGCAACTATTGTTGGTTTTCTGTTGCTTTGTCTATAATTCAATTCATCATACTGTTATTGTACTACTTTGTGTCTCTTTGTTAATGTTTTCCGGTTTCTTTTTCTTCTTTTTTTTTTCTGTTGAGATGATTATTGTTTGACCAATTTTGCATGTCCCTATCTGTGTTCATGAATATACACTTCAAAGTTATCAATAGGTATAGCAACTACCATTGTTGAGTCCCTGTCACCTTGTCTGTAAATCAGTTTTGATTGTACTATTTCTTATGCTACTTTGTGTCTGTTTGTTAATATTTTTTTGTTCTTTTACTTTTAAAATAATTAAAAAAAAAAAAGAAAGAAAGGTCCAGTAAAGTCAAAGTCTGCAAAGATGGAACAGATGAAATAAGTTGCTGAAAAGAATAGCACGAAACAGCCAAGTATTTCAGAAGAAGACAACAGAAAAGATCATTAGAGGATATCACAAGAACGAGCAGGACTCTGGCCTTTGTAGCCTCAAAGTTGCAAAGGTGAAAGATTTTGATTTGAGAAGAGAGACCCAGAGCACCATGTTCCAGAATGGTGGCAGCCTAGAGAATTTGTTCCTTAGGATTGGGTTCATAGTGCTCAGCAATCCAGGTAACTGACCCTTACAATGAAGAAAGAGGAAAACCTAGCTACTTCTCCAGCTGCCAGCAGACCCTGTCACCATCCACATGCTGCTGTTTTTAGGTGCAACCAAGGTGCAAGAGTTGTGGGTCAGGAGGGCTTCCATGCAGATTTCAAAAGAAGGCCTGGGACACCAGGCAGTATCTTCTTGAGAGGGCAGTGTGTGAAGCTATGAGTGTGAAGCCAAAGGTGCAGTGGAGACCCAAGAAGTTTGGAGAAGCCAGGAATGTGAATCATCTGAGGAAAACTGCAAGGAAGGAGCAGAGCAGGCCCAAGAGAGAAGCCATGGGAGCTGTAACCACCAGAAGTGCCATAGACACAGAGCCAGTTAAACCCTTTGGAGTTTTCATTTGAGAAAGTTGGATTTCTCAAATTTGGATTTGAGAACTCTTGCCTTGAGAATTTGGAAGGCCTTACTGTTGTCCTGCTTGAGACATTGTTGGCGAGACATTCCTGTTCTTTGTGTTCCTCTGAGTGCTAAACCTTTGGGTGCAACCTTTCCTCTTTTTCCTAAAAGGCCAGAAGATGAGAGAATCTTTTTTGCTCTCAGATTCCATACTAGTGTGCCTTTGTGTGTATCTGCTTCCATGTATCTTGGACATTTAATGGGTTGGTTCAGTTTTGTAGGTTATGCTTTAGTTTCTGAATAATTTTCTTAAATTATTTTTTTCACTTATTTCATCCTGGTTTTTTCCAGAACTTTTATTATTTGAGTGATGCATTTCTTTGCCTTCTAGTGTTTGCATTTCTTTCCAGTTTTAATCTTTTTTGGCTTTGTTTTATTTTCTAGGAATTTGATCAGTCCTATTTTTCCAACCCTTCTATGACATTTTTCATTTTTTTTCTTTCTTTTTTTTGTTTTTGTCTTTGTGAAGAGAGGGTCTTGCTATGCAGATTAGGCTGGCCTTGAGCTCACTTTGTAGCCCAGGTTGGCCTCAAACTTGCACTGATCCCCCTGCTTCAGCCTCCCAAGTGCTGGGATTACAGTTGTGCGCCACCACGCCCAACTTGGCATTTTTCATTTTTATTATCATAATTTTGATTTCCAAATTACTTGTTCTGTGAATATTTTTAAAGTCATATTTTATTTTCATTTCATAGACTCGTATCTCTGAGTTATGAATGATTTTTTTCCACTCTCTGATAAACTAGGCGTCTTCTAGCTTGCTCTTTGTTTTTTGGGTTCCACCTTCAGTGTTAAGATGTCTCTTAGATGCCTGGCGATCCTAGGCCGCTCTGGTCACAACTGGAGGACAAAACAACACTGTATGGAGGCTCTACATTGTGGGCTGATTTTGTTAATGTTAAGTTTTCATATAATCTGAGTGAATAATACAAGTAGAATTTAAAGTGACTGCCAGTTCTCTGGTTTGCCTTTAGATTTGAAAGAAAATGTGTTATAGCAAATTGCTCTTAAACTTACAATGGGGAGTTGAAGTCTTTTTTTTTTTTTAATCAGGTAAGGACCAGGATCCCTGTAGAGGTGACTGGGTAGGGAGAAAAGACTTCCGTGAACACACATGTTCTGTCTGAGAATGAGAGTGTAGAGCCCCCAGGAGTGCTGCCTTTAGGAAATATTTTTGTGATAGAATGAAGTGAGTTAATTAATTACACTTAACTCACAGTTGTCAAATAGGAAAGCACAGTGAAAATAAGTCACTTGTCATATAAGCTTTGCTAGCACTTACCAGAGTAGGAAATTGGAAGTTTCCCCTCTGGATATTCCGATTTTTACTGGAGGTGATTTTATATGGAAGAAGTACATGTTTAACTCATTATGTGCAAGCCTCTAGTTTAGGCTCTTTATAATCATAAACTAATTTAATCCTGTAGTGAATTTCAGACTGGGATTTGAACACCGTCTGTGCAAAAGCATTGTAAATGTTCTCTTTGCAGACATGAAGTTATCTACACCTTTAGTTAATTTGTATTAAAGACACTGAGTACTGAAGAAAAGACTTGATCCCATTTCCAAAGGGAGTAGTGTTCATATTTCATTGGGAAGTTTTATGTGAGGTGTTTTAACCCTAAGTGGTACTTCTGCGATCCTCACTTGGGACTTACCCTCCCCTTCTCTGTAAAAGTTTATTTCCTAAGGGCTGTGGCCCCAGGTGTCTGCTGTTCGCTACACATTGTCTAGTTCAGATGGACACCTGCACGTTTCTTCTTTTAATATTTACATTCAATCGGGATGTCTTTTGGCTCCAGATTTTAACCATCACACATATGATTTTGTAATGTCTAATAGATCCTCATCAGTTAATTTTTTTGGAATCACTTTATTGACATTTTAACTACTGTAAAAGTTGGAGTGAAAGTGACAGACTGTGCTGTTTCTGTTTCCTTCGGTGTCTGTTTTCTCGATGGCACCTTCCCCCACTTTGGCATCTGCTCTCTGCAATTGTGCCCGTGCTCCACTCTTTGGAGGGTTTGGCAGTTCTTGCTTCAGTCTGTTTTTTGGAAAGTACCTTTTCCAGTGGGTTTCAAGCCAGGGTTAATAAAATTTACTTTCTAAATTCTTTTGGTAGTAATAAGAATTCTGTTTTAATACTGTCTGGAACACTTCAGTGTTCCTCGTAGTCATTTCCCTAACAAATATTGATGGTTCTCCAAATAAGTTTATGGACACAACTTCCTTTGTTAATGTTCTATGCAGTTGAGTATATTACTTATTGCAAGTTTGGTATCCTTTATCCAAAATGGCTGGGAAAAGACATTTTGAATTTTGAGATATATATGTTTGTGTGTGTGTGTGTGTGTGTGTGTGTGTGTGTGTGTGTGTGTATGTGTGTGTGTATGCACACATATGCATACATGCATGTATATGTTTATACATATGTATGTATATGAAATGTGACTCCTTGGGAATAGGATCAAAGTCTAAACATGAAGTTCATTTATGTCTTGTTGTATCACATAACCAAAGTAAGATCTTAACATTTTATTTCTTTTGTACATGTAACAAAGCTGGTGGTCACTGAACCATTGGAGCTCTGGTGTCCTATATGTACTGAAAAAGATTCATATTTGGAGTACTTTGGACTTCAGATTTTTGGATGAGGGATATTTTACGTATAGTAAATTTTTTTTTTTTTTTTGCTCCCACGCATGTCTTCTTGCATTGTTCAACTTTTTATGATGGAACACAGCACAAGCTGTTTGCCCCTTCTGTCTTTCCACCCTGATTCTCCCTTTGTCCAGGGAAAACCTCTTTCACATCCTGGAAATGGAACAGTTGATGTGTAAACCAGAATTCACTGCTACGTTGTAACTATATAAATATTGCACACTACTGAAGCGAGTAGTATAAATAATTATTGGTAATTTAAAATTTTTCCTGTGGCTGAATATTTGTGGGTTCTTTTCCTGAAATTTTCTATGTACTGATCAATTCCTCCCCAAATCTACCGATAAGCCATAAACACTTAACTTTTGCTTCACCAAATGCATAAAGTCCATGGTTTCAGTTCTCCCAGGACCATCTGCTGGACTCCTCCATGCGCTGTATCTTCTGGACTGGTTCGCATCTGCCTGCTGCCCTCGAGAGGCTCCCCTTTCCCTCTCTGCTTGCGCCTTGTGTTGGCCCCTTGCTCGCCTTCTTCTTTATCTTAAAGGATCACATTCTTGACTGGCTCCCAAGCCAGAGCATGTGGATCTTGTGTGTTTGCACTTTCTCTTACTGCTTTCTGGATTATATTTTCCCTCGAATGTTTGAGGACTTTGTTTCATGCTTTCTAAGGTGAAGCACAGCTTTCCCAATACCTAATGTTGCTGGTACCCCCAGTTCCATCTGTCTGGCAACATCTGAGTTCATCCTTCTCTCCCTATTGCCCTAAAGGCCACAGTGTCCTGGATGAGGTTTCATCCTTTCTGTAGAAAGCTCCAGACTCCACCTGTCTTGCTGCTCATAGTCTTCAGTTTGGAGGAATTCTTTCTCTAATCTTATTTCTTAGATTATAAGATTATAATTCTTTCTCTAATTTTTTTTTTGAGTTGGAAATAGAGCTCAGGACCTCCCGCTTGCCAGACGACTTTCTCTAATCTTATTTCTTAGATTATAATCTTATTTCTTGACTTTTTCTTCTTCATTTTCTTTCCATCTTTTTCTCAGAATGCCATTGTTTGGAAATGGGAAATTTGTGCTTAAAATAATGATTTTCTTAGTTTTATTTTCTCCTTTACTTTGCTTTATGCTTTATTGCCCCTTCCCCTTTCTGCAGAATCTTGAGGTCGAAACTGTTCCCCTATATGATGGCCTGTTCCCTGAGGGCATTTGGCTCTTTGTTCTCAGTGGAGCGTCCCACAGCCTGGTGGTCCTGAGTAGGGTGTTCAGGTCTGAGGAGGAGGGCGCTGTTCCGTTTTGAGGGGAGGGTGGGCAGGTTTGCTCAGCACTGGTCCCAGGGCAGTGCTCTCCCTGGGATTCTTCCTTCCTCCAGCCTTAGGAGCCTGTGCCTGCAGCCAGCACACAGGGAGGCCAGGGGACACTTCCATTTCTCACCCACCTGGGTGCCACCTGCGTGGGGACCCATATACATGCTCTTTGAGGCAGGGTCCACAGTGCTCTCTCTTCTGTCCCCTCGCTCTCACTGAGGTGGCTTTTTTTTTTGAGGTGTTTGGGATTGAACCTAGGACTTCTCACTATATCCTTAGCTTTTTTTATTTTTTGTCTTCAGACAAGTTCTCTTCAACTCACTAAGCTACCCAACCTGGCCTCCAGCTTGTGATCTTCCTGCCTCAGCCTCCTGGAGTGCTGGGATCGTATTTGCACTACATGCCTACACCTCGCACTGAGATGGCTTTTGCTGAGAACTTTCTACTGATCTATTTGTGGATCTGCCCACATTTTGTGCCTGCTGCCCTGTATCCCCATGGTTACTCGTCTGCCCCGTCTCCACCTTATTTCTGACCCTGATCTTTCCTCCTGTCTCCTTGGCTCTCCGCTGCCCCTGCATAGGTGAGTGGTGCCTGCTGGCCTTCCACAGCGACAGCCAGCAGAGATCTGCGTCTTCCACATACAGCCAGCCTTCTATGGAGCATGATGGAAGCTGCTGGTTCTCATTTTCTGAGCTTCTCTGTTACCTTCTCTGGCCTTGGAGCCTCAGAGTGGCTCCTTTGAGACTGAGAGCATTTTTTTTTAAATGACTTTCATTTGCAGATTTGTTACGGGAGCCCAGAAACCAGTCTGTCTGTGAATCCCCTTTTTAGTCTTGTTTCATGTCTGTTCCCCTTGGCCCCTGTAGTATGTAACCCACAGAAGGAGCTTGCCTCCTTGTGAGCGTCCCAGGGTACCCAGAAAGCACTCAGTGCTCTCTTTAGACTCTGGCAGAATAAAATAGCTTTTCTTTTTAGCAATTTCTGCTCCCCCATTTATTTCAAGGAAAAATTGAATTTATTGTCTTTATGTCTATTTTATTCCCATTATTGTATCTGATTTTTTTTTACTCTTTTGTTTTTAAATCAAGCATTTCCTATTTATTCAGACTTCTTTTTTTCTTTGGGAATGTTCTAAAAACATCTTAGCTAGTCTGTGAATTACATGGTCTCCAACTCTTCCAGCTACATGTTTTTTGAATGTTCTGTTAACTTGGCCTGCCACCACATCTTTAACCGAACCCATTTGGTCTGACAGTTGTATATGAATATTTAAAAGGTAAGTGTTTCTCTTTCATATGCATAAATCGATCAAAGTTATTGATTGAAAATATTGGCACCTGTCCTCCATAACCTGCCCCCCTTTATATCCTTGCTGTCTTTGCAAGTTATACTTCTAGTCATTGAGGTCCACATCTGACCCCTGAGAGATGCCCCTGGGTTCCTTCTGTCCTTCCCCTCAGAACAGCTCCAGAGCCTGTCTGCTCTCAGTGTCCCTGCCACTGGAGGACAAGTCAGTGTCACTTTGTACCTGGCCTCACCCTTACCAGGCTGCTGCCTGTGTAACCTTTGCATTGGAGTCACTGTGATGGAGACAGTGCAAAGGAAGATTTGCAAAAGGAGTCTGGAGGGGTCTCTGGGCCAGACCCTGCCAGGCACTTGGGACACACTCAGTATCTACATGTGACGTTCAGAAAGTGGATGGTTTGAAGGGTTGTGTGGTGGGCAGTAGTGTGGTTGGATTTGTTTTTAAGGATCGTGGAGAATGCACTGGAGAGGTCTTAGGCCTAGCAACAGAAGGCCCTCAGGAAGGTGTCACCTGGAAGGAGTGTGGCACGGGAAGTGCATGTACACCCAGCTGTGAGGACAACCCCAGGAAGGTTATTCTGGGAGATTCTGGTGTTTCCAGTAGCAGCAGCAGGAGGCTGCTGTGTGGGGATATGGGCCTGGAGGAGGGGCCGTTCACCGGAGGGTGCAAAGAAAGGCCTAGGGTTAGGGGAGAGGAGTCCCCTGACCACATGGTGCTGACTCAACAGGGTGATCTGTTGGATGGGATGGCAGAGTCAGAGCTGCAGAGACCAGCAGGCTTTACCTGTTCACCCTGAAGATGCCTTAGTAACCATGGTTACTGAGTGAATCATCCACCATGCTGGACTCGAACATTCACACCAGGAGAGAGAAGGTTCTTAGTGCTAGCAAAGGTACTGGTTAATAAAAGAGCTGATGAGCTGCTTGTAACACCAGTGAAGACCAAGCAGAGACCCCCCTCTGAACCGTAGTCTCCCCTCATTGCAGGTGGCTCCTTCCTGAATGTGCCTGAGTGTTTCTGCCTGCAGATAGCCCAGAGGAGCTACTCAGCCCCGCCCGACCGCCTGCATGGCCATCCTTGCCCAGCTGCACAGGGGCCAGCCTATGTTCTCAAACTGACTTCAGAAGACCTCTTTAATTCTACCTTTTCCAAATTACTCATTTTCTTTTTCTTAATCATTTATACAACAAGATAACACATTCTAAAGTATGTAATACAGATTTGAATCACTGGTGGTTTTTTTTCTCTCCAAATGTTGAATTTTGAGTGTTTCATCATTCTTTTACAAGTGGAGCTCAAGTCTCCATGATGAATGAAGCCTGTCAAATTTGGATGAATGATTTGAATCTTTACAACTTTAGCAGTAGAAGAGAAGAGAGTTACAGAATTATTAAGTATCAGAACTGGAAAGTACTTTTAAGATCTACAGAGATTTGACATTATTTTAAATCTTTAAATTTTATAAAACATATAAAGTTTTTTAATTTTAAGTTTTAATATCCTTCTGTCTGTTAGTTTTCTCTCATTGCTGGAACAAAATACCTGACACCCAAAATTAAGGAAGGAAAGGTTTATTTAGCTCACAGTTTGTGGTGGTTTCAGTCCATACTTGGCTGACTCCAAGGCAGAGTGATATACGGCAGAGGGCAACAGTTCATGGCAGCAGAAAACACCAAAAGCATTGGACCATGAATCAGTCATAAACTCTTGAAGCCCACCGCATGACTTCATTAGGCTTTGGGGGGGGGTGCATCTAGACACAAACCATGATACCCACCATTTAATATCTAAGGAAATTGAGGCTCAAAGTTGAATGATTGGTGTGAGTAAATGCAGTGAATGTTTGGCAAGCATAGAAATGTAAAATTTGTATAATAGGTGCACTTGTACTTTCTGACAGTTGCTGGTAATGTTGCAGGACTTTTGTAACTACCAGGGAATGCTAAAATATCAAGGGATCAACTATCATGGAAAAAAACATTAAAAATGTTGAGTATTGTGATTATCACATCTTCCTTTTTAGCAAAATTAAATGACTTGTGAGGTAGTCCAGGATCAGCATGGGAGAGAGTTCAATGTCAGGGACGCTAATTTTGATTTATTGCAAGTTCATTCAGTAAGTAGTGGGAGTACCTCAGAATAGACCCTGTAGAAAAGCAAACATTATTCTTTCTTTCTTGAGTTGTGGGGTGTAAAGAGTTAAAATCTGCCTTCCCCTCCCCCATTAGTGAGGTGAAACCCAGTCAGTGTGGGTTCCTAAAAGCTGGAGCAGCTCCTGTGTTTTGGTGACTGGGTGGGAGGGGCCCAGGCTCAGTGGCTCCGCTCCCTGGGGAAAAGGTGCTACTGCAACTGAGGGGATGGAGTTGGTCAGGACTAGCCTCAGCCTGAGATTGGGTCCAAAAACTTTATCCTTGATCCTTCTTTCTTTACTCTGCCATTTAAAATATTAAACTTACAGAATTTTGAGTTTGCTTTCCTTTTGTTCCATGGAAATTTTAAAAGGGAATTTTATATTACATTCTCAAAAATTTTTTTACATTTTAAAAACAGTTTCTTGTGTTGTAGATTGTTTTGGGATATAGTGAGAGTGAAGTGTCTTTGTAGTGCTCTTGGGACATATAAAGAAAGACATGTCTTTTCCGTACGAAGCACTGTGTATTTTGACAAGATCAAATTTGTTGATTATCTCCTTCAAATTCTTGATTTATTTTCTTTAGCTTCTATGCCCTGCCAAATTCTGAAAGTGTTAAAATACTCCACCAAGATCAGATTTTACCATGTTCTCTGTTATGTCGAAAAGGTTTAACTTTAGATAGTTGACTACTATATTTCTTGCCTGTATTCTTTATTTAAGAAGTAGAATTAGAATTGAATAAATGAAGAAATACATAGCATGCAACTGAATGGGCAAATCATTATTCTGTGAGATCCTTTCCAATTTATGCCATTCTAATAAAAAACTGAATAGTTTTTTGTTTTTGAAGAGGTTACGGTGATATGTATGAGAGTATGTTGATAAGAATTACCTAAAAATTCTTTTAAAAATTAAGAGTAGTTGGGATGGAGAAAGTTCGTTATCATGTGTTGAAATTGCCATCCTATGATACTAATAGTATGTGATATAACAAATACAGAATGAAGCTCACTATAATAGAACAAATTCTAGCATTGTAAGAAAACCAGGTTAAATGTTATTTCACTGGGAAAGGAAATGTTTACTTGATATAATGTTAGCATAATAGGATGTTTCAAAGAGAACAATTTAGGGTTCTGCAGATGAAAGATCTAAGTGGAAGATGCCACTACACTAGAAACTTTAGGAGGCATTGTGATTTTGAGAAGGGGAAGACCTTCCCAGACCTGGCAAGAAGTAGGGGAAGCCATAAAGAAAAATATGGACATACTTCATAACATTTTAAAAATTCTTCCTGGCAGAATATGCTATAAATTACATCAAAATACTTTGTCCACATGTGACACCTAAAGATTTTTTTCCCCCAGTCTTTAACTAGGAAGCAGATAATCCAATAGAAGAACAGACAGGCGGACACAAACAGGCCATTCACAGAAGGTAAATGCATAATGGCAGAACCAAATGGAACTCTTAAAGAGATGCTCAGACAAGGAGACAGGAAGCAGTGATCCAGATAGCAGTGAAAAGAAAGTCTGTGTCTATGCAAGGGACAGAATGCACTGTCTAAACTCCTGGGGAGCTATGTCAGCCAGCCCAGCGTGGCTTCCTGCATGATGCGTGGACCATGGCCTCTCCTCGCCTCTGCCCTTGGAGAGCACAAGCATACCAGCATTACACGTATGAGGACATTTACCTTCTACACAATTATAGCAAGAGACTGAAAAATATCCCTGAGTCTAATAATAGGGAAAGGGCTGAAGAAATTGCATACATTGGTAGCGTATAATATTTGATGTTTATAAAAAGAACATCTTAGGTTGCATATATTGATTAGGAAGAACCTTTATAAATAACTAGAAAGACAACAGGTTTCAGGGGAATGTGCATAGTACGCTCACTTTAGAAGCATGTTCTGTGTGGCTGTAGAGGAAGACATGGGGGATAGACACAGAAGGTCCTAGGTGGACCTGGGGACTGGGATGGAGGGCAGGAGCAAGTCAGCATTACTTGTTTTTGTAGGAAATACTATACATTTTGTCTTGTTAGAAAAGTTGAGAATATTCAAATTTATTATTATTAAAAACCCTTAACTCTGTCTTCACCCTTCCAGTGTTTGTTTCCTTCTACAAAATACGCATCTTTCTCTTTGCCAAAGATGGTGCACTTTAACTTTCAGAGGAGAGATGGGAGAGGCCATGTCCCGTTTGTTCCCTGTGGGTGAGGTGGGGATGGTTCCCTTGCTCTTCTGTTGAAGATGCTCTGTGTACCTCTTGTGAGGACTCTTCCCTTTGTGCCCCGGCCTGCCCAACTTCCCACCTCTTCCCCCTGCCCATCTTATTTCTGCAGCCCATCATTCTGGCCACTTTGCAGCCCAAATCCACAGTTTCTGTGCCTGTTCTATTTTGCTTGTGCCCATCTAGGGACAGCTGGTGGAGAGAAATCACACAGTGCAACAGTTAGAGACCCAGTGTGCCAGTGGTCTCTCACCTCACCTACCCCCTTAAAGACGGCTCCTGACCCTTTGGTTCCCCTTGTCCCCTCTGTTCTTACGGGTGTGTGGTATTTTGGCCTTTAAATGTCTCTTGCTGCTCTTGTCCCCTTCAGCAGCAAATGGCTGTGCCTGCTCCACGTGGAAAATGGAAAACCACAAAGGACACACGCTTCTCTAAAGCTCACAGGCCGCTGATGTGCTCACAGTGCAGCCCCTCCCTGCCATCTCTTGTGCCCCAAGAGCAAGCTCTTCGGCCTGCAACTCCCAGGACCTTCGAGGGGGCGGGGCCTTGGCAAGCCTCTGACCTCATGCATAGGGGCACACTTGGAGGTGATGGGGAGGGAGGTGCTGGAGTAGATACCAAGAAAGCAGGTGTGCTCACCTTGAGGGATGAAAGGGAAAGCCACGTTGCACACGTAGATCCTCCATTTTCTCCGCAGGCCTGGAGCCAGGGCGGGAAGGTGCTCCCTCACCCGGAGCAGAGGGAAATGTCCTCGTTGGACCCACCAGCCCCGCCTATTTGGTTCCTTAACAACACTTAGAAGCCTGACTGTCATACTTTGATATTTGTGTGCTAGGCCACTTTTCTGAAAGCAAAGCAGAGATGAAAGTTTATCTGTAAACCAGTGCCTTCCTCATGCGTTCTATAGAAAACTGGCTTGCGGTCTGGTTTGGGAGGTAGTGAATTAATTAGTGTGCCCATGTGCAGTGCACACTTGTAAGCGTGGGGAGGGGTGTGGCACTTCCCACTTTGTGACCGGTTTAAAGCCCCTTTGCTTGCCCGTCCTTTCCCTATGTGTTGTGTCCTAAGGAAAATAGTGGGAGAGAAATGCTGGAGACACAAGTGAGCAGTATGTGAAGAGGAGAGTGGCAGGTTGCAGACGCGTGGTGAGGGGCTGAAGGGCTTTTCCATTCCCTTTCTGTTTGTTTGCTCTTCTGAGAGTGCACATTTTGAAGATGACAAATAATTGTTTTAAAGGTAAAGTGATTTCTCTGGGTAATGATACTTTGGCGGAAATAAACTATTTTGTAAACAAGCATAGGAGAATTCTATGTGTGTGGAAAAACTATCAGGCTGTATTACTTCGGGTCCCACTGGACTCAGCCAGGCTTCTCATTCTTTTCTCGGGTCCCATTTTCTTGTCCTTTTTTTCCAGTGGCAGCCGATTGGGAGGCATCGTGACAGTGTCGTGCTTCTTTTTCAATCATGGAGAGGTAAGTACACAAAATATTTTCAGAGCCATTCCTGGAGATAGAGGTTTCTTCTTTAATTTCTTTTAAATTGTGTATGTAGTAAGCATTCTTTAAATGTTTATTATGTTGACCTGTATTTATGTTAGCTTTTATTTTCACTTTTCATAACCATTTCAAGGCCATTTTCTCTCATGTGATATAATTGGTACTGGTTTCAGGAAATAGTGGATCTGTGATGAAGCTTTACATAATTTTAAAACTATGAAATGTCATTTATTAGGAATAATATAATGTTTTTTAAAGTATGGCTTGGGGAATTGAAGGTCTTTGCACGGAGGCACATCCCCAGCCCTTTTTGGGTTTTGAGATAGGGTTTCACTGAATTGCTAAGTTGCCCAGGCTAGGATTGAACTTGCAGTCCTCCACCTCAGCCTCCGAGAAGGCTGGAATTATAGGCAGCACCACCACAGCCAGCTACGGATAATACACTTCTACATATCCTTTGCAGGGTATCTTATTATACCTACAGATTTATATATGTTTAAAGGCTTCCTAAAGACAACAGCATTACAAAGTTCCTGGACTTGGATCTAGGCTGCTGGGTTCACACCCTGACTCTGCCATTCAGTGACTGTCCAACCTGAGCTGTTGTTTTTAATCTCTTTGTGCCTCAGTTTTCTCTTTGAAAGTAGAATCTCAGGAATATCACAGAGATGAGTTTTATGAAATTTTTAGCTTGAATTTTGTTACTACTATTACTAGTAGTTTAATTCAGATTAAAATCTTAACATGCACATGAATTCCTTCCTCTAAATTGATTGTAGCTATAAGTAAATTTCTATTAATATATCTCAGTCCAGATTTCTTTCTCTGGAAGTTTTGTACAGGGTGGGGGTAGATCGAAAGGTCAGCTTGCTTCATGTGAATTCATCCTTTCTTACATTTGTACCCAGTGACTGCAGTATTTGCACATGTGCATATTCTAAAGTTCCCGAGCATGAGTAATCATATACAAACAATGCTCTTGAACTGTTTTAAAATAAACAAGGATATTCATCCTTGCTGTGGATATTCATCTGGAACATACTTAGTATTTAGAGCCACAGAGCCACACCACGGTGGAGTGGCCTTGTGGGTTGGAGCAGAGTAATTAATCTGAGGTCGTTGGTGTGGTGTGAGTTAGGATGCAGAGAAAAGAGACTGGCTTCTCCTGCCTGTGGTGACAGTGTGGACTGTGGGGCACTGTGAAGCGGGGATGCTGTGACTTACGACACGGGAAATGAGGGCTTAATAACAGGAGAAAGGAGCATTGTGTGCCAGCAGTAAGACGCCAGCGGAAAGGCTCCCTGAACATTTGGGAGCCAAGATGTGTCAGAAAGACCACTGTTTGTTAAGCACAAGGGCCTGTTGTGTTGCCCTCAGTGTACATCGCAGTGGTTAGTTCTGATCTTATGGTTTTCTTAGAATTTTGATACTCATGTAGCACGGGCATCACTTCTCACAAAGTCTTCTCAGTTTTTAGCAATGGAATTCAGACTGCTCAGTTGATTTTTCAACCCGACAGATTTTCTGTTTTTGTATTTTTCAGGGCCATGGTCTTTTAAACGGTGTTAGATATTGCTTTCTTAGGAAATCGTAAACTAAATAGAATTAGGATTAGAATTTTTGTTTTACTGAAATAGCAAAGTAAATTATCATATTTATATGTTAACTGTAGCTTTAGGGTAAAAAAAGTGACCTTTTTGTGTAATGACATATTAAAATTTAGAGCATATTTTTAAGCGAAATATTGGTGAGAAAATAAGTAATTGGAAGTTTATAATTTTAGATTTATTTTAGCTTTCAGATTGATTTTTTTAGATTTTAATTTTTTCTGATCATTCAAGATATTATGTAATGTATATAATGTTTTATGAGGGGCAGCGTCTACTCCAGTAATACATTTTTGTGTATGTGGTGAATTTTTTTGTATAGCTTTGTTCACTAGAACTGCTGTTGTTTACTGACCGGTGCCTTACTTTTTAGAAGAGGAGTTTTAATGTGTCCCCAGAAGAGCTGTGGATTTATTTGCCCTGTATTGGGTCTAAGATAGTCTAAGATGGTCTAAGATAGTACATGGTATACTTTTTAAAATTTTTGTTTTCCCTCGGAAGGTGTTACAAGGAGACATTTTGCCTTAACAAAAAAACTATAAAATGGTGTAGCACTAACGGATGACTCAAACTGTTTAAAACAGAAAGTTTAAGGCTTTCCATTAGAACCAGGAAGCGCTTGTTACCAGGGCCAGTGACGCTGAGGCGGTAGTAAGCCGTCCTGCAGGTGTGGTCGCTTCCTACTACTCTGCTGAGTGTCTTCCACGCTGCTAAGATGGAAGCCTGTGGCTTGCTCTGCCTTTCCGTGATTCCTTGGTGCTTGGTAATATATGTGCAGCATGGGATGATAGAGGGGGCTTGTTTTTTAAATTTTACTTCTTTTTGGGACTGCGGATTGAACTACAGGCCTTTAAACTAAGCTGCAGCCTCAGATCTTTTTAAAATTCTTTTATTTTGAGACAGTTTTGCTAAGGTGCTGAATTGCTCATGGTGAGCTTAAACTTAGGACCCTCCTGCCTCAGCCTCCCAGAGGGCTGAAATTACCCATTTGTTATGGGTCTTACCATGTTTATTGAAAAGCATTTAGCTGAGAATAAAGAAAACCTAAAGCAGTGTTGCTCTAATTTTTGTCTGTTAGAAATTCTTCTTGTGAAATAGGATTGTGTGGCTTTTTCACACTGTTACTTAAAAAAATTACTAAGCATGATTGGCATTTTATATAAAGCATAGTCTCATATATGTAGATAAACATATGGAGAAGTTGGTTTTCAAAGTTTGTTCTCTTCTTCCCCTTTCCTGCTTTCTTTTCTTGCATCTTACTTTCTCCTTGCTTTCCTGTGCCAGTACGGTTTTGCCTGGGACATGTGTTCCAGGTCTCCTGCTGTTTGGTTTAGTTGCGGTAACATGTGCTGTGTGCAAGATGCTTCTCTGTGTCCCTAAGGTGGGTGAGTAGCTGACAAGGGTGTGCGGGAGACTCTTGAACAGGGAGGGACAGTCAGTGGAGGTGGAGGGGGCAGCCACTGTTGTCCTCTTAGGTCACTGAGAGAGGTTCATTGGAGCAGATGGGGAGCTACTGGAGCACTTAGAGCACCATGGCGACATGATCAAAATGACCTTCGTATCAATGTGTAAAACTGTGTATGCATCGGAGATATTCGTTATTCAGGCCATTAATTGGTGTTATCTGTGGATCTGGGAGCTTAAATTAAGTTTATAATAACTCTAAAATTTAAAAAGGAAGAGTGTTTAGAGTCTATTAGAAAACCAGCCTACAGCACCCCTTGTGCCCTATCCCTGCTGGACAGCTAGTTTGTTGCCCGTCACTTCCCAGGCTGCTTTTTCCTTCTCCATGTTTTGCTTCTCCCTGCTGGCCTTCCTCCGGCTCCTGCGCAGAAACATTCCTCTCCTCTCTCGAACTTTGCCCACACTCCCTTGGTCTGTGATGTGTGCTTGCTTGCCCATAGTCCCGGTCCTGTGCCTGATCAATTCCTACCTATCCTCAACAGCTAGACAGGTCAGGTTTCGTTTGTGCTGTGATCTTCATTCCTTCTGCAGATCTGAGTACACCTGGGGTCATTTCTCTTCAGTTTAAGTCTTTATTTAGCACTGTGGTGAAGATCTGCTGCAAACACATTCATAGTTTTTGATCTTTCCTAAATGTCTTCATTTTGCCTTTATTTCTTTGAATGGGATTTTTTGATGCATGAGAGTTTGAGGCTAATAACATTATCTGTCCCCATACTGAGGTGTCATCTCCTGTCTCCTTCCTTCCACTGTTGGAGGACTCAGCCACAGTTTTCATTGTTCCCTGAGTGCAGCATCTCTGTGTCAGCTTGCAGGTCTTCTCTGTGGTGGTTCATAGGTCATCTCGTGGTAGATTTCAGGTCTTTAGAGTGGCTTGATGGTCTTCTCTGTGGTAGTTCATGGATTTTTTCCATAGTGGATTGCGGGTCTCTTTAGGGCAGCTTGATGGTCTTCTGTGTGGTGGCTCACAGATCTTCTCTATGGTGGTTTGATAGTCTTCTCTGTGGTGGCTTGATGATCTTCACTGTGGTGGCTTGCAGGTCTGTCTGTGGTGGCTCATGGATCTTCTCTGTGGAGGCTTGGCCATCTTCTGTTGACCTACTGTGTTTTGTTGGTGTGATGATGGTGAACCCAAGGTGCCCTCCTCTGCGCACCCTGCTTGAGGTTCACTGAACACCGCTGTTCTGTGGGGCAACTATAATTGACTATGGGAAATGATGAGTCTGTATTTTCTTTTCCTATATTTGGTCTCCCCCAGGTCTCTCATCATCTTTGGGGATTCTAGTAACATAAACAATTACATTCATCTTTTTTGGTATTGACACTTTTTGGTGTGTTTTTCTCTCTGTGGCTCCTTTGGGTAGTTTTTCTTTCCATGGCCCAGAGGTTGCTGTGTTTGGTTTGTCATCATCACTGTTTGGTGAAGCTTCCAGCCAGAGCCTTCTCTCTGAAGCAGATCCACACCTCAGTTTTGTTTTGTTTTCTTTTCTTTTTCCCCTTCCTTCCTTTTCTTCTTTCATTTTTTCCTTTCCAACTTCAGAACCGCCCTGCCCCCACCAGGCTTCCCTTTCTCTGTTGAAGTTTTCTCTCTCTCTATCCACTCTATCCATTCTACTAGATACATTTTTATGCCTAGTTATTATAATGACTTTAAACATTGTCTTCTAATGCCAGTATCTTCATTATTTGTGCCTATAACCATAACACTATTTTCTCCTGATTATGGGTCATATTCTCCTGCTATTTTCCATGTTGCACAGCTTTTTATTCTGTGCAAGACATTTTGTACAAAGGATGAAAACTGAATTAGACAGCCCCCCCAAGCATCTTTTCTCGTGTCATTCAGGCTGAGGATCTGGATTCCTGCGTGAGTGCCGCTGGGCAGGGCAAGGTTGCCATTTGAATTTGTGTTACATTGCTTGACCTCTTGGCCATTTGGCTAAGTCTCCAGCATTGCACTGATCAATCCAGGGTGATCCCTGTGATGTTACCAGTATTTGAGCTGGGAATAGCTTTGTTATGGAGTAGTTCCTTTAGAAATGACTTGCCAATCAAAAGTATTCTAGGTCCTTCTTACCTTGAACAAAGAATTGGACAAAACAAGCCAAAAATGGTGCCAGAAAGTTTATTTGAAAATTGAAGGATGAAGGGGTAAGCGAGAAAGTAGGTCAACAGAGTGAACTTGGGCAGAACAAGAGAAAAAGAAAGTAAGGCAAAAGACTCCATGCTGTGTCTGAGAAACACAGCAAGGAGTGCTTGGGAAGTCACTATAGCAAGTTCCTGTGGCATCCGTCTTCTTTTGTGCCATTCACATCTCATGGGAACTCGAGGGACGTTCGATACAGGGGATCCTGGCATTGTCCTGGGATCTTGTAATTGACAGGCACTGCTCATTGTTCCAGCCAGCTTTGCTGTACCCTATCTCCGATATCAGATTGATTTTGAGCTTTTTAGTTCATCCCCACCCATCTCTGGATTCAACTCCAGTAGGCCCAGGACCCTAATCACTGTAGGAGATCACAAGATCCTCTTTCTTCTGCTGGTTCCAGCCAGAGCTTTCTCTCTGCAGCAGATCCACACCTCAGTTGGGTGCTTGTCCCAAGTGTGAAGACAGAGCCAGCAGGTGGTGTGCGTTTGAGTTGTATCAGTTCCACTGTGAATCTCAGACTAAAAAAGCAATACAAGGAGAGTGCTTATTTCTATGGCTCTTTTCCCCCTCCAGCTTTTTAGTTTGAAAAATTGTAAACCTATAGAAAAGTTTTAGGGCTGGGGATTTAGCACAGTAGCCTCTGCCTAGCAAGGATGAGGTCCTGAGTTTGATCCCCGGTACCAAAAAAAGAAAAAAAAGAAAATAAAGTTTTAGATTTGCTTTCATTTATGAGTTTAATATCTTGCCACATTTACTTCCTCTGTCTTATACACATACCTGTATTCACAGACACTTTTCTGATCACTGGAAATGAGTCACACACACCATGACATGTCACCCCTAATGCCTTAGTACAGATTTCCTAAAGCAAGGACATGCTTCCATAATCCCCATAGACTTTTATCATACTCAAGAAGTGTAACACTGATAATTATACAATATACCTTTGTTTGTTTATTTTTGTTGCGGTTTTTTGTGACAGGATATTTTGTTGTAGTTCAGACTAGTTTTGAACTCGCTCTGTAGCCCATCCTGGCTGCAAACGCATATTGATCATCTTGCCTCAGCTTCCCAAGTGCTGGATTACACGCATGGGCGACCATGCCTAGCTATAGTACTTCAGTTCCAGGACAGTTTATCCAGGACAGGTGCCTGGCCTTCTGTTTTCTTTCCCCCTTCCGTGGCATTGACATTTTTGAGGAACCCAGGCCTAGTTTTTGTGGCAACCTCACACTACAGATTTGTCTGGATGTCCCCTAAGTCACAGAAGGGGCATTCAGACTGGACATTTCTGTTAAAAATGTGACATAGGTGATGTCACATCCTGTTCACTGTAGCTCCTCTGGGGGCGTATGAGACCATTCTCTCCACTACTGACTTTACTGCATCTCTTCTATTTGGTGGATGTCAGATTTAGCTACTGCAAAGGTGCTTTTCTCCTTTGACATTGACAAGTGGTTGTGGGTTGGTACTCTGACTATCCTCTTTCCTTGTAACATTGTAGAGTGATTAAGGCACCCAGAGGTGCGCCTCAACCGAGTCAGTCGTCACATTGGCCATCCCAAGTGGCAGGTTCCTCATTCTTTCATTTTTACCTACATTTAACAATTGCTGTTTTTATAAAGACAGATCCCCTCTTGCCATTTTCTTGTACTATCATTGTACATTCATGGATTCCTTTTGTGTTTTTTATAATCTATTTGCATCATTATTTCTCTCAGTGTTCATAAATCTGTCCAGTCAGAGCCCTCCTTTAAAATGATACAATTTTTATACATTAAAATATATATCTCTTTAACTGTCCAGCTCAACAGAGTTCACATAAGTACATAATCGTGTAGCCATGATCCAGATCAAGAGACTGACTGTTACATTGGGTTTTTTCCCAATGTTTTTGCCCCCCTTTTTTTTTTTGCGACAGTCTTGCTATGCATTTCAGACTGGCCTTGAGCTCACTTTGTAGCCCAGGCTGGTTTTGAACTCAAAACAATCCTCCTACCTCAGCTTCCCAAGTGCTATGATCATAGGCTTGCGCCACCAAGCCTAGATTTTCCAACATTTTTATTGTGATAAATAATGTTGAACTTAACCATCATAGCTAGTTTTAAGGGCACAGTTCTGTGCTGTTAAGTACATTTGTAATGGTGTGCAGCTGTCACCACTGTCACCAGAACTCTTCGTCTTGCAGGACTGAAACTCTGCCTTCTTAAAAGTGACCACACCCTCTTCCCAGCTGCTGGCCACCATCATTCTAACGTCCTTCTTTTAAAAAAATTTTGTGTCAGTACATGTTTGCAATATGTAATGTTTATATTCATCTCGGAGTTTGCACATGTCTCCAACTAATCTTTGTAATTCTTTTTATTCCCATTCCCTTCATCCCCCTCCTCCCTTCTTCCTCCATCTCTGGAGCACCTTCCCATTTGCAAAAGATCTATTTCTGTTTCCTATTATGTACCTTTTATTTTGTCTTTTAAAAATATTTATACTTTGGATTTCTTCAGTAAGAGAATTTATGTGGTATTTAACATTCTATGTCTCATTTAATTTAGCACTATGGACTTAAGTTGTATCCATTTTCCTACAAATGACTCAAATCTGTCCTTCTTAATGGCACAGTAATAGTACTGCATCTTGCGTATAATGTGTATAAATCACACATTTTTCTGTATCCATTCATCTGTTGATGGACATATGGGCCACTTTCAAGATTTAGCTGAATTATGTTGCTATAAATATGGGTATGCATGAAGATACCAACTGTTTCAACTCTTGGCAGGGTCTCCTGTCTCCAGCCAACCTGTACCCTCCTCATCTTTCAAGAGTGGTTGGCACTTTCTGTTCTCTCGTTGTGGACAGGTTTCACCAGCTATAAGTGAAATAACACTTTCTGTGATGCCTGGTTTCTTTATCTCAGCATGTCTCTGCAGTGTTTATTTACATAAGTTTTCCAAAGTGCTTATTGCTACTTCTTACTCCCACTAGCAGCCTCCAGGAAGTCCAGTTTCTTCCACCTTCCTGTCAGTAGCTGTTGTTGGCCATCCTCTTAATTTTAGTCATTGTGATTAGCAAACTGAGACCTGTGTTTTTGCAGTTTGGGCTTCCAATTCCTTCACAAGTGCAACTGGAGAGGACTTTGTATGTTGCTTACCCAATTTAGATATTCTCCTCTGTGGATGCCCAGGTAACTTAGTACCATCGTTGAACAGACTGCTTTCCCCTGGAAACCATGGTGATATTTTTTCAGAAGGTAACTATCTAAGGACTGATCTAGAAATGCAGTGTGTGTTTATGTTTTAAAAAATATTTCAATAAAAGACACTTTGGCACGAATCCCCCTGAAAATCCTGCCTTTCACTTCAAACGCATGTATCCCATCATTCTTAACACTTTCCGAAGCAGCTCTGAAGGTCTTTGCCATGAGTGGTTTTATAGGAAGTGTGACAACCTGAAGATACGGTGAATGCTGCTGCCGAGAACCATCCAGTGGAAAGGCAGGCTGGTAAAAAGCTGACGCTGTAGTCTTATCCACCTGCTCACTGAATCTGGCCTCACATGACTTCTGATTCCTCCCTAAAGTCAGAATGACCGGGAAAGGGGAAACATTTTGAATTGATTCAAAACATCAAGGCAGCACAACTAAAGACCCTCAGGAAAGAGGACTTGTAGAACTACTTCAGAAAGTGGCAAGAACAATGAGATACGTCTTTCTGAAGCAAGGGAGAGTATTTTGAAATGGATTCATGGCAATGTGCCTTTTACTATAATGGCTTTTTTTTAAGTGTAAGCATTCACCTATGTTTTTCAGCAGAGGTAGTGTATTTCTTAGTTTGTTTCTAGCTTTTCCATCCTGGTATATTAATCTTTTTTAATCTCTTAAGACTGTGTCATACTGTGTTAAATATTGTGACTTTGTGAGTTTGATCTCTGGTATTTAAGGTCTCCTGCTGTTGCCATGGCTGCTGTGGTCCTTTGTGTTTCCATGTAAATTTTAGGATCAGCCTGTTGGTGCTGCTTCCTCTCTTGACTCATACACAACTTGTACACAATTTTAATTGTGATTACTTTGAAACTCACAAGTTAGGGAGAACTGATACCCTAAATATACTAAGTCTTCCAGTCCACCAGCCTGGCTGTGTTTCATCTGTCTTTATGTATATCATTGTCTCTTTTTGTGTCCCTTACACCTTATGTTGGTGAATTCCTTGGTTCCTTCGATACTTTCCTTTAGCTTTAGAATGCTTCCTTTGTGGCACACAAAGCCTTCCGGGATCGCCTTGTGCTTTCCTTTCCCCAGATATACAATGAGCTGTTGTCCAAGGAGTCCTGGATCCTATTACTAGAAATAGTATTTAATGACCACAGTCTGGATAACACTTACATTTCCTTGAACATATATAACTTCTATGTGCTGGGAGTTCTGTACTCTTCTAGATCTTTTGAAATACATTATACATCGTTGTAAACAGTGGTTAACCCTCCTTCTAGCAAGCTCACTGCTGGGTGTAAGTCTCCAAAGAGACAGCTGCACTTGCACTATTCACATGAACCCAGATGCGGGCCGGCCAAGCTGTGCATGAGTTCCATGGAGGACAGACAAGGAGAACGCAGCGTACCCACAATGCGCAGTCCTAAGCCTGTGTGTCTCTTTCTCAGTACTGTTTCTCACTTGCTGGTTTTGTTCTTTGTGGCAAGTCTCGTTTCATAACGCACCATTTAAATTATGTGTGGAAAGTGCTTCTCCTTGCATTTGTAAATAACAGCCTTTGCTTGGTATGTCCTAAAGCAAATTTGGCAAGTGTATCACACAATCTGAATGTTCTCTTTCCAGTGTACCCGTGTGATGTGGACGCCACCTCTCCGGGAAAGCTTCTCATACCCATTCCTTGTGCTTCAGATGTTGCTTGTGACTCATATTCTCAGGTAACTTCCACTTATTCTTAAATAATTTACTGTATGGTTTCTTAATTTTCCAGAATGAAACAAGGAAACACCACCAAGGTGATCTTTTTTTTTTTTTTTTTTTTGCGGTGCGGGGGATACGAACTCAGGACCTTGTGCTTGCCAGGCAGGTGCTTATGCCACTGAGCTATATCCCCAGCCCAAATGATCTCTTTATATTGAACTTTTATAGATATTTTAAGACCAAAACTTGCAAATACTTGTCACCAAAGACATTTCATCCATCTGCTTCCAGCCCTCTTTCTTTTTCCTTACTGGCCCATAGCAGCTGTTCCAGGAGCACAAACCCACTTCTACATCTCCATCTCCGCTGCCCCAAATCTTTTCTGTTGTAGTTGAGAGAAAGAGGGACTGGCTGTGCTGGACTTCTCCCCATGAAAGATAGTCCTTTGGAGCAAAGAACAGGTCACTAGCTCAGTATAGTCAGGGCCATTCATACCCGAAAGCTGTCTTCCTGCCTTCTCAGCTTCCTGAGAATTGTATAGCCGGAACAGGAAGGAACCGTCTCAGTGGACCATAGGTGTGCTAGGAGAACTGCTGCAAATTCAGGACTAGATTAGGCTCTCCCGTATTCCAGAGGCTTCAGGTAGCGACTTCAAGGCTGTGTACCCTGCTGGGGTGGGGCACAGAATAGTCTCCTTCTGCTGATGCAGCTGAGCTGCAACATGTGTGGCCTCGCTCCAGAGGGGAGACAGAGCAAAGCATGATAAATCTGAAGCTGTCTCTGAAGAGGAACTTTTCTGGGTACAGAAGGCGATGGATTTCACACTGTGAGCTTTTAAAGTCTACAGACTTCAGCCTTACTGCATCCCCTAAGTCCTTTCCTTGTAAGGTATAATGCTTCTCTAGCACCTGCAAACGCAGGGCATGTCTATGGATCTGTCTCCTCCACCCTGCCCTTGCCTCCCAGGCCTGTGAGCGTGTCCCCTTGGCAGATGGCCCTAGAAGGAGCGATGTGGGCAGAGCTGCCTTCCACCCAGAGGGAGGGTGCTTGCTGAGGTGTTGGCCTGGCATATCTACTGCTTTCCATCAGCCTGGTCCTGGGCAGATGGTCCTCGCTTCTCTGTTGCTGGGCCCTACCCTCCACCTTCAGAGACATAGGGGTGGAGGCCTGCAGCCACATTGCTTCCCTGCTGCTTTGTCGAGTATTTATATGTCAGTTAATTTTTTGTTTCTGTTTTATTAGTACATGTTTGCAGTATGTAATATTTAAGTAAGTATATGTGTTTAACGTATTTCGTTCTGCTTCTCTTCTCCACTCTTTGCCACCCCTCCCTCCATTTCTATACCTCCTCCTCACTTGCAAAAGATCTATTTCTCTGGTTCTCATTATTATTTATATTTTGAGTTTCTCACATAAGAGAAACCATGTGATGCTGTGTGTCTGATTTATTTCACTTAATATTATGGTCTCAAGGTACATCCATTTTCCTATAAATGACTGTTTATCCTTCTTTATGGCAGAGTAGTCCTCCGTTGTATATAAATAGCAGACTTTCTTTAGTTCACCTGTGGATGGACAGAGAGGCTGCTTCCAAGATTTAACTACTATGAATTGTTCTGCTGTAAACATGGGTATGCATGTGTTACTGTATATGATGGCTTTAACTCTTTTGGGAAGATACCTAGAAGGGCAAAACCTGGGTCAAATGGAATTTCTAGTTTTAATTTTTTGAAGAATCTCCATACTGATTTCCATAGTGATTGCACTAGTTTACATTCCCACCAACAAGACAGGAGGCTTTTTTTCCCCTGTATTCTCAGCAGCATGTATAGTTTGATTTCTTGATGATTGCCATTCTTTCTGGAGTGGAGTCTTGGTATTGTTTTAATTGGTCTTTCTCTAATGCCCAACAATGTTGAACATTTTTTCTATATTCATTTCAGCTGCCTAATTTTTGACTGGGTCTTTTATTTGATTTTTTTTTTTTTTTTTTTTTTTTTTTTTTTTTTTTTTTTTTTTTTTTTTTTTTTTTTTTTTTTTTTTTTTTTTTTTTTTTGTGGTACTGGGAATCAAACTCAGGACCTTATGCTTGCCAGTCAGTGATTTTTTTAAGTTCTTTGTAAGTCCTAGATACTAGTTTTCTATCTGAGAAGTAGCAAGCAAACATTTTTCCCATTCCATAAGTTGTCTCTTCAGGCCTCCAGTTGTTTACTGTGCTCTGTACAAGCTTTTTGATGTGATACGATCCCATTTGTTGGTTTGATGCCATTGACAGTGCAGTTGGTATTCTACTGCTTTTAAAAGGCTGTCTCACTCTGGCCGCTTGGATGGTCTGGATTCACCTCCCTTTCTGCTGGCCAGATGATTAGTACCTGGACGTCCATGTGCAGCCCTGTTCCTCTTGCAGGAATCCCTGCCCTCGCCTCCCCCGGGGGTCGGGAAGACGCCCATGGAGGCTGCTGTTCCCCAAACCTTTGTGAGGCCGCTTCAGCTGCTGTCCCCTTCCATGAGAGGCTTTTGCTGCTGGTCTCTCACAAGTGTTCTCCAGGTACTTCTGCTGCAAGCTGTTTATTTTCTTTTATCCTCCCCCCAAAATTGTTCTCCTTTTCTTTTTTGTTCACTTTTCTCCTTCAGGGTCCTGGAGATTGAATGCAGCGTCTTTGAACTGAGCTACATATCCAGTCCAGTTTTTTATTTTTTTATTTTCAAATAGTATCTCACTAAGTCCCTAAGTTTCTCAGCCTGGGCTCTGACTTGGGCTCCTCCTACTGCAACGACGAGCAGAAACACCTCAGTGACCCCCAGGATTTGGAGGCAGTTTTGTTTACATTGATTGGGATCATTTCCAGGATATCAGGCCCCAATCTTTGGGCTTTTATATGATGCACAACCAGGAGGTACAAAGGCAAGACAGAACAGCCTGGCAGTTCTTGTGGTTAGCTAGCAGGGTGAGATCATTGGTTACCAGGGTAGGTTACTGACCCTCAGTTTATGAAGCTTGGTGTAATGGTACAGTCAGGCATCCTACATGTTCATTATGCTCTTGTGGTTACAGGGATCAAGAAAATAATTAATGAATTAGTTACAGAGCTTGGCAGTTTCAAAAGAGCAAAGTTTTAAAAAGAACAATTTCTCTTGTATGGTTTTTCTCTTTCATTGCCTTAGCCTCCCACAGTGCTGAGATTACAGCAAGCCTGTTTCCACATGCAGCAGTACATTGTTATTTTCATTTGACCTCATCCACTTCCCTCTTTCTGTCTTCTCTGTTCCCACTGAAAGCTTTAGGGGATGTTTGAGTTTACGGGGTGTCTTCCAGAGTCCTCTTCACTGCTTGTCCTGTTTTTGGTTGTGAGCTTTCCCCATGCCTGCTTCCCTGCCGTCCCCATAGGTACCTTTCTGGTTTGTTCCTGGGTGGCCTGGCTCCTTCACCTCGTGTGGCACTGTGGCAGCTGGTGTGCCTTACTGTGGGAACCTTGCCCTGTGACAGTGGCAGTAAGGCCCCACCTGTCTTTCTTCTGCAGGATGCCCTCTCCTCTCTGAAGCTCCTCTCCATCTTCTGAGGTTTGTCTTCTTCACAGGCTCCTCCTCCTATGGAAGAGTAGCCCTTTCCTTGAGTTGTTGGTTTCTTCCTGCCCAGAAAAGTCTAGGCATTAAGAGGTCACAGGGAGTAACCTGGTGGCCTGGAAACCCCTGTGTTGGTGTGGCTGCAGTATGAGGGCACTGCCGTTGAAGAGTTCGGAAAGAAACTGTTCTTTGGGACCAGGATCATTCGTAAACATCTGTTCCTTTTTTTTTTTCCGGTACCGGGGATCGAACTCAGGGCTTTAGTGCTTAGCGGGCAAGCACTTACACCACTGACCTATACCTCCAGGATCATTCGTGAAGCAGCAACTATTTCATTTCAATAAACTGGCTTTGTCTAGTTTTGACTTGCAAATGTTTTTGAGATGTGGCTTTACATGAATCCCCAGACACTGGCGCAGTCTTACCTCTTTCTTGATTGTTTTGTTCTTGTCTGTGTCTGTGTTTCTGTTTCTTTTGCTACGGGTCCCTTCTGTACTCCTGGCACCCTCACCAGTTCTTCCATGGCTAAATGCGGTTAGTACTCATGTCTACTCCAGGGTCTTTGTTGATGACATGAAATCATGTTTAATATTCAGAAGCAGTAGAGAGATGCTTTCCTCTTGACAGACTTTAAACTTTGTCACTATGACCTATAAGAAATAAGAAATAAATTTTAAAATATGGCCACTTGTTTGCATACATGTATCCAGATAAGCACATAACTGACATGGAAGTTTCACAGGATAGAACCTTTCTTCATATACATTCTGTTGCTCCATTAAAGACAGCTGTATTTCACCTAGTTCTTTTATTTTATAATTCATTAAGAGGTTCCTGGGAGTTTAACACATTTCTGCTCACTTAAACCACTGGTGGTACATGCATGACTATCCCATCAGGTTGCATGAGATGGTCATGCTTGTGTGGTCCCATTGTGAAGGTGTACAGAGTAGTTGGTTCCAATTTGTATAACACAGAGGGTGGTCCTTTGGGGAAGGGATACTGGAGAAAGTGAGGAAAGGCATTTCCAAGGGTGCTCAGGAACCGTGGGTAACCCGCCAGAGGATCCCTTACCTCTCTGCATGCTGCCTGCCTGTCATCTCAGGGTGTTAACATGCACACTACACTTCTGCAGAGATGTCAGTGTTTTGAGACTTGGGCTGGCTCATGGATTGAGGAGAAAAGTAGCTGTCTCACCTTGCATGGTCATGACACCTCTGAAGCCAGCTGCAGAGTGGGCTCTGCCTCACTCTCCACCTTTCCCACCAGTCCCACCAGATCAAGGCCAGCCTTCATTCTGTGGCCCCCAGTTTTCCCCCAGCTGCCTGCCTGCGGGTGTGAGGTGCCACAAAACTTACCTGCGTGTTTCTTAGCACCTAAAACCCCTCACTTCCTGTTGTGTTTTGGTAGCCATGTTGTCATTCCAACTAGTCAGTCTACTGAATCATTTAAAAATGTCTCATTATGGATTCATCAAAATATAATTTTTTAAAAATTCAGTGATTGTATTGACCTGTTGTCCTTCCTGTCCCTATGAGGGCAGGAAGCTTTTACAGTAATAATGTGTGTTTACTTTTCCCAGGAAAATGTTGTTGCTGAGTATCAGGAGGTGTAACTTCTAATCCACTGGTTCAGGTTATGTTCAGTGTATGTTACAGAGCGCGTTTGATACCCTGATTTGCAGTAGTTTGGACCCATGCCAGACTGTTTGTGGATAAACTTACTGACGTTTATTTTATCTCTTCAAGGGCTACAAAACTTTACAGAGGAAGCCTAATAGCACTCTGCATTTCCAATGTATTCTTCATGCTTCCGTGGCAGTTTGCTCAGTTTGTACTGCTTACCCAGGTGAGGTGATCATATTTTAAAACTGATTTCAGCTTAATATGTCTAACCTTGTGAAATTCATATAAAATTCACTGAGCTGTTATTTGATTGAAGCCTAAAACTTTCTAGTTAATGCTTTTAAAAAGTGCAGTATAGGAGATATATAAAGGATTTATTTATGAATATTGGTTATTTACTTAGTAGAATGCATTTGCTAGACTAATATTTGTAAAAGTGCTCCTCTTTATTATTTAGCATTTGTCATCATGCTTAGAAAGGGGTCAGTGCTATAACTTTAACTGTTTCCGTTAAGTAAGATGTAGGATTTCTCATAAGCATACATGTTTGTTTCATGTCTCATGCCTACTGCCTCACATGTAGAATTAACCTGCACTGGATAACAGGGTAAACACCTAAAGCATTCTGGTGTTGCAGTGCTCGCTGCCACCAGTCTGCATGTATCCGTCATGCTTGCGTGAGCTCTTGCCTCTCAGCCAACTGAGGAACGCAAAGGCAAAGGAAGTCAGCCCATAGGGACAGGGACCACCCTGTGTTGTTATTTGCATTCTTTTATGCTGGCCGTGTCTACACAAAGCAATTGACTAGTTGCTTTTTCTAGAAAAGAAGGAAATTCCTTTTAATCACTAACTTCAGGATGCTGTTTTTAAAGTGATTTCCCCTTTTCTGCTTGTGATGCATACTGAACACACTGCTGTGGGGAGTCCGAGCCTGCGCTTATCACATCTTGACCCTGTTCTTGCTCTTCTCTTGACATTTCCCATCTCCTCATCTCCTGACCGTCTTCCCACCTCCTCACACTGCACCTCCCAGTTTCCTATTGTTAATTCTTTATTCTGCTTTTAAAATTATTTATGCTTTGGGCTTCTCATGTAAAAGAAGCTGCAGTATTTAACCTTCTGTGTCTGATTTATTTTGCTTAGCATGATGAGTTGCTTTTTAATATTCTTTGGAATGTGTTGCTTTAGAAATGAAATCAGACCTGGATTTGAATCCTAACTGTTCACTCGCTTCTCTATTTGGACAGAAAACTTAGCTGTTCTTAGTTCCAGTTTTCTCACTTCTGAACTAGGGCAAGGACAAGAACCTGCTTTACAGAAACAGATGAGACGACTCATTTAAGACCCTTAGCACAGCACCCAGTACTTAGCCAGTGTCAGTCAGGCGACTGGCTATCATTGGTTTTTAGAAATTGGCTTAATGTGTACTTCTTCCTTTGATCTTACCTTTTAGAGTCCTTTGTCTTCTTAGTTTGATGTCTTAAGTCCATTTCTGGTTTAAATTGTCCCCAAATTCTCTGTGATTCTGCCTTTATGTGTGGTATGTTGTTTAGCCCCTGATTCTGCCTTTATGTGTGGTATGTTGTTTAGCCCCTGATTCTGCCTTTATATGTGTGGTATGTTGTTTAGCCCCTGCAGTGGAAAAGAGTCTTTCCTTTGCTTCCAGTGCTGGAGATAGCCTGTTCTTTTCATTTTAAGGTTGTATATTGCCGCTCTGTGAGGCTTATGTTGCCAACAACACACCCACCCCACCCCCGTGCACACACACACATAGTTACTGTATTACTGTGTGCTTTGGTCACCCCAAGCAATGCAGTTCTCCCCATGGCTGATAGATGAAGGGCCTGAAGGGACAGCTTGTGATTTTTCTTACTACTGGTGAAATTGCTATAGTACTCAGAGACAGGAAACCATATAAATGGAAATTAAGTTGTTCTTGAAGTGCCTATCTGTTGTGCAGTATGCCCATGATATGTTCCTGTAGTAGGGGAGGCAGAGAGTTTGGTCTGAGTGACTTTCTTTGTGAACAAGGCTGGAGAGGCACTGTCTGCATGCTTGGGCTTTATAAGAGATACAGTGTCGCCATTTCATCAGTTGATCTATCCAAATCTTTCCAGTACACTTAAGGTTCTTAATAAATAACATATAGTTTCGTCCAAATGGGAAAGAAAATTAAAAATGCCTTCATAGTGAAAGTGGTCCTTCTATTTTGAAATTTGCTTAATTTGACTATAACTAATGCTTGAATAGTTACACTAATGAAAGAGAATGTTAATGGAGATACTTGTAGATAGTAACTAAGTAACAGAAATTAATTTTTGTAAAAATATGCATTACCTAATTATTTTTGAGTTTAATTTACCTTCCTGTCCTAGAGTCTTTTCTCTTGTTGCTGAGACAAAGTACCGAACACTCAAAGTTAAAGGGGGAAGGGTTTATTTAGCTCACAGTTTGTAAAGCTTTTAGTCCATACTTGGCTGGCTCCAAGACAGGGCAGCATGGCAGACAGGCATCACAGAGGAAAATAGTTCATGGTGGGCAGTAGGTAGTAAAAGAAGCAAACAAGGGACAAGACAAGCCTCTTTCTATCTTTATATTGTATCCAGGCTACTGGGATTAGGGAGGTGCCAAAGCAATCAGTGGACTGAGTCAGTAATCACCCACCCTTAATCTTGGCACCATTACTCCTAGCATTGCACCATGAATTAGTCACACACTCCAGCCACCTCTGAAAAAGCCCCACCTGTGACTGCCTGGGTGGACATCTAGATGCAAACCATAACATTCTGAGCTTGGCCACCCAAAGACTCCTGCACATCCCATTATTCAAAAGGTATTTAGTCCATCTCCAGGAGTTGCCTAAGTCCTAACAGCATTTAGTCCTAACAGTCCTTTCAGCATTGCTAATAAGTCCAAGTCCAAAGTCTCCCTTGAGATTTAAGGCAAACTCTTAGCTTTGAGCCCCTATACAAAAGAAAATAAGTTCAATACTTCCAACATTCAATGGCACAAGATAGGTATTACCATTCCAAAAGGTACAAGTAGGGGGATACAAAGGAATGGGACTAAAGCAAGTCCAAATTCCAGCAGGACACACATTAAGTTCTATAGTTCCATGTATAGCATCTAAGGCAATCCATAGCAAAATGTGAGCTCCAAAGGGCTTGGATGGCTCCATCCCTATGTACTTCCAGTGGTAGCTCCCAAAACTTCTCTCTTTGGCCAGCTCTGCTCTCTTCTTGCAGTTTTCCTCAGGTGATCCACATTCTTGGCCTTTCCAAACTTCTGGGGTCCCCACTGCACCTTGGGAGTCACACTCACAACTTGACACACTACTCTCTCAGGGCACACTGCCTGGCCTCCCAGACCTTCTTCTGAAATCTGGGTAGAAACCTTTGTGACCCTATAACTCTCGCATTCTCTATGCATCTAAAGCCAGTACTGCATGGATGATGCTGAGGTTGGCTGCCAGTTGGAGCAGTGCCAGGATTCCTTCTCTCTTGGCTGTAGGGTTGAGTGTTTGTGAACCAACTCATGAGGAACAGCTTCCCTAGGCACCACCATTCTGGAACATGGTGCACTGGGTTTCACTTCTCAGACCAATGTCTTTCACCTTTGCAGCTATGAGGCTACAAAGGCTGGAGTCCTGGTGGTTCTTGTCTTGTCTCCATGCCTTCTTTTCAGTTGTCTTTTTCTGAACTACTTGGCTTTTTCTTGTTAGTCTTTTCAGTGACTGATTTCTCTCTGTTCCATCTTTGCAGGCCACAACTTTTCTGGAGCTTCCTTTCTGGCCAAACTCAACAATATTTGGAATAATTCTGCTGGGTTCTTTGCTCTTGATTCTCACTGTACAATTGGCTAAAAGCCCCCAACAGTAGCCATGCCAGTGCGTCAACATTAGACTGCTTGGCAGTTTCTTATGCAAGATTAATCTTAGTTTTAGGCCTAAATCTTAGTCTTTGGCAAGTCTCTGGACATGAGAAAAATGCAAACTTTCTGTCAAGCCATAACACATGTTCTGGAGTCCAGCAGCCAATGCAGTTGTCTTTACCAGCAGACATGTCCCAAGCCTGGTCTTTACCAGCAGCATTTCTATCAACTTTCTGGTCTTCTGACCAAAATCGCCCATTCAGAACAGTATAAGGCATTCCAGCTCTACTTTTTCAGCTGGCATCTCCACACTTTTCCAAAGTCTTTCCAGAAGCAAGTCCCAAAGGTTTCTGAACCACATGGTTAGGTACAGTCACAGCAAGGACCCCACTTCTTTGGTACCAAAATTCTGTCTTAGTTCCTTTTTTCTTGTTACTGAGACAAAGTACCCGGCACTCAAAGTTAAAGGGGGAAAGGTTTATTTAGCTCATAGTTTGTAGAGGTTTCTGTGCATAATTGGCTGGTTCCAAGGCAAGGTGTTTTGTTAGAGGAGCATCTCAGAGTAGAAACAATCATGGCAGGCAGAGCGCAGCAAAACAAGCAAGCAAGGCATCAGCCTCTCTCTGTCCCTTATACTGTATCCAGACTACCAGGGTGAGGGCAGTGCCGAACCAGTCAGTGGACTCACTTAATAATCACCTGCTCTTACTCCTTGAACCCTGAGTCCTACCATTATACCATGAATCACACACTCACAATCCAGCCACCTTTGCAAACACCCCACTTATGACTCCTGGGGGCTTTGAGAAGACTTCTAGACACAAGCCGTAATACTTCTCCAGTTATGTATTAGTAGTCATATTGTAATTACATTTTCATCTATTTATTGGACAGTGTACTTTCAGTTGTACATGTTGACCACATAATCAACCTGATGTTAACATGAGTTGTTTTAGTTAATCCACAAAGCAGATGATTCCCGTGGTTACTTGAGATAGTTGTGTACAGGAGAGGAGAATCAGCCAGGATTTGCTATCTTGTTATACTGTTCAATAATAAATTGATAAAAAGGAAACTAAAGAACTCTGTTTCTGTATGAATATAAATCAGTTTGAAACAACAAAATCTTTTTCCTTACAAGTGTTCATTTTAAATACGTAATTTTATTTTTAACTTAATTTCTTTCTAAATTTCAGGTTGCCTCCTTGTTTGCGGTGTATGTTGTGGGGTACATCGATGTCCGTAAATTACGAAAGATTATTTACATACACATGGTAATGGTTTGTTCATCATTTGTTCACCATTTAGTTTGACCTTAAAATTAACTAGTATGTGATTTGCCTTTTGTTGAAACTAGTTGTGACATAATTCTGTAGCCATGATAAGAGACATTCAAGTCTTGTGACACCAGCAGTGGGCCACCCAGAATAATTTAATTTTAATTTATCTGATTGAGGTTGCGCCAAACATTCTTATATAAGGGAAATGAATGAAATGGAAGTGGGGGGTGGGGCTGTGTGACCCTGTGTCCAGCTGTTAGATGAAGTGGGTGTCACCCACAGCGACCTGCTGTCCGAGCCCAGGATGCCAGTGCCTGGGGTATAGCGATCAGCATTCAATAGGGAAGGAGGGAAGTCAGTGTGAGCTATGCAGATTTGTATGGCCTGTTGGGAAGTGATAAGAATTATAACACAACAAAGAAGAAAGGCAAACCAGAGTGGGAGATGGAGGTGTGGGATGAGATGGTCCTTCAGGTTGCTTTGGGAAGCACAGAGTTGATGGAGCCAGGGAGGAGCCAGTGAATGAGGCAGAGGGGTGTTCCAGGTGGTGAAGTTGGGATGGGGCCCCCAGGCTACTGGTTGGTGAGTGACTGGTATCTAAAGACACCTGTGCTTTCTCCAGCATTAGTTTATATTTGAGGTTTTCTTTTTCTGATCCTTTTTATGATGATATCATCATTACTTTTTGTTCTCTAATAATTGCTACATGTGTATGACATTTAAGCATAGGGAAGTTATGACACATTTAGAAAATAAACAGCATAAGCTGTTTCCCCTCCAAAGAACAGCAGAGCTTTGTCCTGACTATGAAGTCATGTGTGCCCTAAACATACCCTGAAGGCCATCACTGACTCTGAAATGCCATTGACCTGCTTTTCTTCCTAACTCCACTGTGCATGTGTCCCTGTAGTAGCACATGTTTATTATCATGTATTAACGTAGTCTTCAAGGTTTGCACAAATGGTGTCCTTTTATGAGACACGTTTTTGAGGCTTATATTTAATCGGAATTGAGATATTTTCACTGCTTTTTATTTAACACTGTATGCATAAATTTAGTACATTTTGTTTTCTATTTCCTTGTCAAAGGACTCTTGGACTCTTTCCTCTCTGCTGCCTTACCTCCTTTTCACTCATAAATAATGCTGTGCACTCTACACATCTCTCCTGGGCATGTCTGTGAAGAGTTTCCTGGTGTACATTTAATAATGGACTTGTTGGGGGTAAATTATGCCCATGTTCGACTTCATAAATACAAAATTAGTTATTTTGAAGTGATTGGGCTACTTCAAACAGCAATATACAGCAGTCCTGTTACTCTGCATATTTTTTAAAAAGTTATCAATCTGGTTGGAAGAAAATGGTTTCATATGACCTTAATTTACATTTTCTTTCCTTCTCAGTAAAGCCAAGCATATTTTGGTATGTTTATAACCTTTTGGATTTTCTTGTGATATTTCTTAAATCTTTTACCAACTTTTTTCAACTATCCAAGAGAAATTTTTTAAGTAAATTGAATATTTCCTTTTTTGTTGATAATTTTTATGTCATACGTCATTATTTTTGTTCTCTAGTGTACACAGACGATGGCATTTAAGTGTAGGGAAGTTGTGACACAGTCACAGATAGCATGAGCTGCCCTCCAGACGAAAAGGAGAGAAAGTGACGTCTGCTCGGTTGGGAGCAGGGAGCCCATTACCTTCATGTTTCTGTTGCTGCTCAGATTGCTCCAGATTTGCCCCTCTGTTCAAACCACCTTCTTTGTCTTTCCTGCTTGACCTTGTGCTTTGCACACCTTACAAGAGAAATTAGGGAGTGTCCATTTTCATGAAAGGCTTTCTGCATCTACTTAGATCTCTTTCTCTCTTTAATCTGTCACTATGAATAAATATAGATTGATTTTCTCACACTAAAAGGACCAGCTTTTCTGGGCTAAACACAATTTTTATGCATTGTTGGACTCAGTTTCCTAATATTTCTCCAGCATTTTTACATCTCTTTTGGTGACTGGGTTAGATAATCATTTAAAAACATACTTGGCTTTTTTTTTTTTTCCCAAACTCTAGCTACTGCAGTTTTTGTTTTCTCACTTCACAGCACAAATAGAACAAATATTAAACATTCAGAATTGGGCAGTCACATGGTCGTATAGGCAGTTATGGCTGAGGACTGACTCAGAGAGTTGTAAAGGCACTACACTTGCGTAGCTTTGCGTCTGTAGCAGAACCTGTCTGGGATAAGTGATGTGTGCTTTCCAGTACAGTTTAGCAACTATTCTCTTTCCCTCCCTTATCAGTTTGCAAGTCCTAAATTCTTATTATTACATAAAAATACAGAATTACCTAAAAATACTTACTTTTTATTTTTTACTGTAGCAGAGTTTTACATCTTAGGCCTATGTTGAAAGTGTTTGATGCGGCGATTTAAGTCTCAGTGTACCGTTCTGAGAGCATTACCGTCAATGATCTCTAGGCTTTTTTCTTGCAACCATGAAACTCTACCCACAAACAGCTACTTCTCCCTGTCCCTGCCTCTGGGAACCACTGTTCTTCTTCCTGTCACACTGTGGCTCCCTATACTGTGTATCGGTCGTACAAGTAGAATGATAGAGAATTTGTCTTTTTATGACCGGTTTATTTCAGTTAGCATTATGTTCCCAGGTTTCTTCCATGTTGTAAAATGTGTCAGCCCTGCATTCATTTTCATGGATAAATGGTGTTCCAGTGGAGGTATACATCATATTTGGTTTACCCATTCATCTGTCTAGGGACACTTGGGTAGCTTCCAAGTCCTATGCTGCTGTGAACATGACTGTCAGATATCTCTGAGGCCCTGGTTTCTGTTCTTTTGGGTATATGCCCAGAGTGCAGTGGCTGGACTGGCCATGCTGTAATCTGTTTTTAATTGTCTGAGGAACCATGATGCTGTTTGCCGTTCCCACCAGCAGTGCTTATGGGTTCCAACATCACCATGGCGTCCTCAGCATTTAGTTCCTGTTTCTTTTCATTATGGGCATCCTGATGGCTGTGAAGTATTACCTCATTGTGGTTTCTGTTTATTTATGATTAAGAAAACTACTTCACAGAGCCATTTTAGGTTTCTAGCAAAATTAACCAGAAAGTCCAGCTTTTGTATTTCTGGCCCGTTTATTTCTAATCTTTCCAGCAGTTGATGTGCATGTTTTTTGAAGCTAACGGACCTGCAGTGACCTACCCTGAGCACTCATAGTCTGCGGTATGCCTGGGGGTCCACCCTGGGTGTTCCGCATTCTGCGCATTCTGACAACTGTGAGAGGGGGTGCACCCAGAGATGTAAAATCACAGAGATATTTTACACCCATGGAAACCTGTTCCTCCCTGCTCTCCCTACTCCTTGGAAACTCTGATGTCTTTGTTGTCTTCACAGTTCGACCTTTTCTAAAAGTGTCACATCTTTAGAATCACACAGTGTATAGCCTTTTCAGATTGGCTGCTCTTACTTAGTGAAATGCAGTTACGTTTCCTGCAAGTCCTCACATAGCTCAGTGACTTGTTGTAGCTCTGAAAAACATTTTGAGGGTGAGGTGGTGTCAGTTTAGCTGTTCACTGAGGGAAAAAGGACATTTGGGTCAGTTCTGAGTTTTGGCAGTGATGAATCCACTGTTGTAAACATTTGCCTGCAGGCCTTTATGTAGACATAGGCTTTAACTGTCACTAGGCTAAATACCAAGGGGCGTGATTGTTGGATTGCACAGTAAGTGTGTGTAGTTTTTAGGAAACTGCCAAACTGCCTTCTGAAGGGGCCAGGCATTTTCATTCCCTGCAGCAGTGAGCCACAGCTGTTGCTCCCCGTCCGGCCATGCTCCACATTGCCAGTTGGAATTTCGAGTGTTGTAATGACACGGGGTGGCGACTCATGGTCCTCGGTCCCTTTCTGTGAGAGGATCTCAGAAGCTTCTTTGGCATCTGTCTGACTTGTGTGGTACCACGTCCCCTAAGGGCTTCTGCCATTTTCTGTTCGCTATCTGTTGGTTTCGATGACTTATCTGTGTACTTTGGGTATCAGTCCTTTATCAGACATGCCTTTTGCCGACACTCCACAGCCTGCCTTCTTGTTCATTTGACCTGGTCTTTCTCAAAGCAGATTACAATTTTATGCAGCCCAGCCTCTCAGTTGTTTGTTTTGCAGGCTGTGCTTCCTGTGTTTTCTGTTAGAGTCTGGGCCATACCTACAGCCATCTGCGTCCCCTCAGTGTTAACTCCTGGGAGTGCACAGTGCTGTCGTGGACATTTAGACTCAGGTCCACATCCAGGTAGTTTCTGTGAAGGCCAGAAGTCTGTGTCTAGATTGATTTTTGTGGTGTGTGGTTGCCCACCTGTCCCAGCACTGTTTGTTGGAAGGCTATTTTTGCTCTATTTCATTACCTTTGTTCCTTCATAAAACCTCAGTTGCCTCTCTGTATAGGTTAGTTTCTGCACTTCGTACTTTGCTTTATTGATCTGATTGTTCTCTCAGTAGTGCCACACCACTTAGCTTTATAGGAAGCCTTAACGTCAAGTAGTGTCAGGCTCCTGACTTCATCCTGCTTCATTACTGAGTTGTTGCTTCTGGGTCCTTTGCATCTCCATGTAGGTCACTTTGTCTGTATTCACAAAGTGACTTGCTGGGACAGTGCCTGGGGTTGTATGGAATCTGCAGACGCAAAATGGACACCTTGCCTGTACATCTTCTTATCCATCACGGACTTCACTTTGTTCTTGGTTGGGATCTTTCATCAGTGTTTTGTAGTTTTCTTTACACTGGTGTCATACACATTGTGTTAGATATATACATACTTTATCTCTTTCAAGTGCTAATTGTGAATGATAGTGTTACTAATTTCAAATTCCTCCTCATTTATTTTTGGTAGATGAGAAAGCAGTTGATGACTTGCACAGTAACCTGTGTTCTACAGCCTTGCTCCAATTCCTTATTTGTTCCAGGGGATTTTTGCTGGCTTTTCTGGATATTTTTCATGAATGATTTTATCACCCCTTAAAGTTTTATTTCTTCCATTCCAATCTTTATACCTTTTGTTTCCTTTTCTTAGCAAATTTTCCCTTTCTAACAACCAAAGGCTGTAGGAAGCAAGTTTGGTAATACTAATTATAGAATTGGAGACCACTGGTTCCCATATGAAATGAAATTATCTTGTTTGAACATTTCTATTAGCTGGCCATAAACCAAATCTATCTACTCAGGGACCTGTGCTTTGAAAGCCCCTGGCATGATTCTGAGAAGTTGAGGGAGGGAACCTGTTTGCCTTTGCAGCTCTCAGGAGGAAAGCTTTGTTTCTCAGCTAAGATCACGTTGTCTGTAGGTGTGGCGTGAACATTCTTTATCAGCTAATGAAATTTCCCTCTTTTGAGAGTTTTTATCCTGAGTGTTATCATGAGAGGGTGTTAGATTTTTTTCAGATCACTTTCCTGCATCTGTTGATATGATCATAGGCTTTTTCTTCAGTCTTGTATTAATTGCGTTTTAAATGTTAAACTAACCTCAAATACCAGGGGTAATGCTTACTTGGTTGTAGCAGGTGATTCTTTTTACCTACTCTTTGTTTGATTTGCTGATGTTTTGTGGATCTTTTTGCATTTGTGTCCTTGAGAGATTCTAGCATGTAGTTTTTGTTGTTGTTGTCGTCACTGTCTTAATGTTGTTGTCTGGGCCGGTGCTAGGCTAATGTTGGCCTCACAGATGAGCTGGAAAGTATTTCTCTGCTTCCCTTTTCCAGAGGTTATTGTTGGAAGTTGCCATAATTTCTTCCCCAGAGAAGAGCGTTCTAGCACATTAGTCCCTTTCCCTTCCCCTGTGGAGACCCAAAGGAATTTTCCTCTAATACTTGCCTGTGTCCACCTGGCTCTCCTTTTGGGGCAGCAGTATGCTCCATGACTGCTTTTCTTTGTGAGAAAAGATGCTAATTTGCCAGTTCGTTCAGTTTTTTCCTTGATAGGACCTAATGGCAACTTTTATGATCCTTTCACACAGGACCTCCAATGTGGTTTTTATTTACGTTTTCCTATGATTACTTACGTTGAGCACCTTTCTGTGTGCTTCTTGGCAATTTATATATCTTCTTTGGAGAAAAGTCTTTTCTAAGGGCTGGGGATATAGCTCAGTGGAATAAGCGCCTGCCTAGCAGGCGCAGGGTCCTGAGTTCAATCCCCAGTACCGCCAAAAAAAAAAAAAAAAAAAAAGAGCTCATTAAAAAAAAGAAAAGTCTTTTCTAGCTACTCATTTTTTAATCAGGTTATACTTGCATTGAGTATAGGAGTTCTGTATCTACTCCAGTTGCTAATCCCTTATCAGGTACACGATTTGCAGATGTGTTCCTTCAGCAGTTTACCATGTCAAGTCTTCTAACCCATGAATTTAGCTTTCTTTCTATTATTTATGTCTTAGTTTGTTTGAGCAATGCTTTGTAGCTTCCATTACACAAGCCTTATAAATCTTTGGTTAACTGTGGTGTATTTTATTCTTTTTGATTCTGCTGTTACAATAAATTATTTTCTTAAATCCCTATTTAGGGAACTTATTGTTAGTGTAAAGAAATTTAGTTTTTGAGTGTTGACTTTGTATCCTGATACTTTGCTAAATTTCTAAGTGTTTTTGTATATAATTTTGAGGTTTTTCCCATAGAAAATAACATTATTTTGAACAGAAATCATTTTTGCTTATTCCTTTCTAATTTGGATTTTTTTGTTTGTTTCTTCTTCCCCAATTTGGCAAATTACCATTGTACAGAATTGACATATTTAAAAACAAACAACAAACATCTAAACCAAGTCTTTGATTTTCTCTAACAAATTTTCTTCAAAATATTTCCTCTCTTATTTGATGACAAATTTGGCCTTCTAGTAGTCATAAATTTTAGCACTTATGACCATGAAATTAGCACTTACTGTCATGAAACTTTGAGAATTTGTTTAGTTTCTCCTTTAGCACCCTCAGTGCTGAAGTACCTAAACTCCACATGTGTTCTGTGGCTGAACTGCGCGTCTGTCCAGAGCGCCTCTGCTGTGACCAGCACTGTTAGGATCCTGGCGTGCAGCAAAAGCTGCAAAATGCTGCTGAAGAAAATCAGGAAGACAAACTCCTTTAATGCTTATTCTTTGTGTTTGAGCTTTTTGTCTGTCACTAGCCTCTTCCTTCAGGATAGAACCTTCCTGCCACTGTGGAACTTCTTCCTTCCTCCTGAGACCTTTTGTTCTTTTGTCTAGGTTCAAAACATAGGGCGGTTTGCACTGGAAAACTCCAACTGATGCTATAGGTGTAAATGGAGCTCGTATTATAATTTTGTAAACAAAACCAGACTAACAGTGTTTTTTCACACTTAGTGATTCTGTGATATTTATCTCATTTTTCCTTTGATTAACCATAAAAGCCGTATTTCAGCAATGAGACAATTTCAGGATTCTTTTCGACAAATTAATATGTATTTTACTAATTTCAGCCTAAAACACATGTTAGAACCTTTGGTTTGTTTTGAGGGTTTTTTTTGTTTTCTTTTCTGTTTTTTGAGACAGGGTCTCACTTATGTGGTTCAGGCTGAACCTGAACTCACTGTGTAGCCTGGGCTGACCTTGAACTCAGAGGGATGCTCCTACTTCAGCCTCCAAGTGCTGGGACTACAGGCACGCCCATAATACCCAGTGTAAAACTTTTTTCTAATGCTAATTTACATTTTCTTTACAATGCCTTTCACATCGTTTTGACTGTATGTGGGTCGTGAGCCCATTTATTCAAGGTACTGTCATCTTAATTTTTGCAAAAATTGGGAGGAGAACTTTTAGGATTAGTCCTGAGTTTTAGCACCTATGGCCAAAAACTATCATAAAATGTTGAAAATTTAATTATTTATCTACCTAGTAAGTATATAGCAATAGAATATGACAGTAAAAGTTCTTCTAGAAATACATGAATAATCTCCCTTAGGGATTCTGTTAAAGTTTATCACATAAAGTTTTTTTAAAATATCAATAATATGTTCATTTCCTTTGATGCTAAAAAGCTATTTAATAAAAGTTAATATGTATTTCTAAGTTTTAAGGCCTTAATCAAGTAAAAATCAAGATTTCATTGAAATGTGAAATATAGGGCTGGGGTTATAGCTCAGCAGCATAAGCGCTTGCCTGGCAAGCCTGAGGTCATGAGTTTGATTCCCAGTTCCAAAAAAAGAATGAAATTTGAAATATGTACATACTCCTAAGACTACATGCTAGCATCACACAAAGTGATAACTCAATAGGACTATTCCATCAATGCCAGGATCATCACAGATATGCCTGTTGCTACTCTCATTATTGCAGAAATATTAGCTAATACTGCTAACTTAAAAATGAGAACTTCAAAAATAGGAAGAAGATAAAAAAGTATCACTTGCAGGTTGTATGATTTTGAATACCTGAGAAATTCAAATTAATAAAAGAATCGCTTCTCGGCCTTTTGGCTAAGATCAAGTGCAAATTAATAAAAGAACAACTAGAAACAGTGAAAGATTATATTCATGGATACATATTTAATAAAACTCCTGTATACAAATAATCATTTAGAAGTATGAGAAAAGATTTCCTGACACAACAGCAACAGATGATATACTTTAGAATAAACAAGAAATATACAGGATCTGCCTGAGGAAAACCTTGTATCCACTACTGTATGTAAGACAAAAAATGACAGCCATGTGCATTGCTTTGGGCCTAAAAATTCAGTATTGGGTAGTAGATATAACAGTTCAGGTAATGTACATTTTCAAATAAATAAGTTTAATAAAAATACCAGCTTATGAAACTTAGGCTTAATCTAAAAGTCATATGGTAGTTGAAACATTGATGAAAGATAAAGCTTCTAAAAGAAAATATGAATTATTTTAAAAGATTTTTAAGTTGTGGGTATAAATCCTGAAGACCTAAAGGAAATGAATGATAAATTTAACTAACATAAAAATTTATGATAGTATAAAAATACCACAAAGATAAAAACTAAACTGGGGAAAATATTTGCTGTATGTTTGCTTTTAAGGAGCTATGTCTGTGATACGTGACACACTCTCAAAGGATGCACGTGTAACGATGTTGATCTTAACAGGAAAAACAACAACAGACCTAGAAAGAACTTACATGTTGAACAGTACCCAGAGAGCTAGTTAAATAAATCATGGTACATCAATAAAATAGAATACAATATTTTTCTCGGTTCTTAGAGTGGGATTGGTTTGGGTTCATATGGAAAGCTCTCTGAAACATATTAAGAGCAGAAGCAAGAAGCAGTATAGCTTATGTGTAGGTTCCCATTAATGTCCTTAAACTAAAACAAAAACTAAAATTTGCATCTGTCACTTCCTGGGAAGACACAGGAAGCTGTCCATGAGGGTCTCTCTGGGGGTGTGAAGTGAGGGATGAGAATGTGCTGTTTTCGTTGCTTATCATGTGTTTATTGTAGGCATTGTATCATTGTGTGATTCCTACAATCAGTGTTTCGCTTTTTGTTTCACATGTATAAACCATATTTTTTCTTGGATTTTTGCAGATTTCTCTTGCACTATGTTTTGTTCTGATGTTTGGGAACTCAATGCTATTGACGTCTTATTATGCTTCCTCTTTGGTAACTATTTGGGTAAGTGTCACTTGAGAAGAGGGCCTGTTGGAATCTGGTGGAATCCATTTCTCTGTCCCTGGCCTCAGACTCACAAGGGTGTTCCCCAGGCACAGCCATGTGTGTGTGATGGGGTAGTCAGGTGCTCACGCCAAGCAGCGAGAAGGAAAAGCCCACAGTGGGAAGCTTGCATTGGGAAGCACAGCACCTCACCCTGCAGCACATCTGCCCTTTCTCTTCCCACGGTCTTCTCTTTGCTGCATTTTGCTCAGAAAGCTCTATTTTCCTTTCCCTTTGTCACTACCAAGCTAAATATAAAAGTCATGTCTATCCGAGATGGTTTGGCCTTTCTCCCTGTAGTCATTCCTGTCTAAAGTCCATGGGCCCGTTTCTTGCACTGTCTTAATTGGAACATACTGTGCTTTTTTCTTTTTCTGTCTTTTTTGAGACAAGGCTTCACTATATAGTCCAGTCTGGCCTTAAACTCACTGTGTAGCACAGGCTGACTTTGAACTGCTGCCTCAGCCCCCCGGGTGCTGGGATTATAGGCTCGCAACACCACACCCGGCTGTATTATATTTTTTGAGTAATTTAAGTTGCTGGGATCATTTTTGGCTTTCTTGATTTCTCAAGCTCATTAAAAAAAAGTAGCCTCCTATTTTTCCCCCTTTTTACTAATAATGATTATTCAAAACCCCATTTCCCAAAATGTACTTTTTCCCAGTCTGAGTCTCCATCCCTGTCACGTGTGTGATGTGAGTATATTTAGCCCCAGAAATGAGCCCTTACCATGTGGGAAGATGAGTTTTCAACAACAAAAATCATCAGTGGAGTTGCTGTGCTTTGTTGAGTACTTAAACTCAGGAGTTTTGTAATGAGGAAGTGTGACAGTGTACTCAAGCCTGTGTTCACATGGATACAATGGCATTACTAGCACTGCTTGGTACAGACCTGACCGTGTGCTTGTATATGGGAAGCTGTTGAACTGGAAGAGCACATGTGAAGAAGATATGAGTACATTTTGGAAGAAATTTCTCTGATTCCAGTTCATAGGTGCACGATGTCAGGTACTGCACTAGGTGCTAGGTTGTCTTAGGCATGAAGTAAGCATGTACATGCATACTTCCTGTATTTTGGTGTGTAAAATGCATGGCCCCAAGGATTATAGAATATAGTGATTGTGCTTATGCATGTTCCCTTCATGCATGCTTAACTGTATTTCATCATTTCAAAACTTGAATTGTATCATATTTTGTGTCCTCAAATTTTCAGAAAACTTCTTTAAGACTTAATTTTTAGAAAGACCTAGTTAATGTGGGTTCAAAGTATTTGTGTCTTGATCTCATTTTCAGACTTGGTAGAGCAGTATTTAACTAAGCCATTCATTTTTTCACTTTTTATTTTCTTACTAATACAAGTTTACAATACATAATGATTATATTTACTGTGGGTAGGTGGTACCTGTACATAACACATCTCAATTATTTTTTTCACCCTTCCTTCCATCTCTTGGTTTATCCCAAGAGTTAGTAACTCTTAGCTTAAGTAAAATTTTATGCTTCTATTACCACTGTCTAAAATTATGACGTTAATATACCTCTTGGTTTTTAGACAAATCCAATCTGTAAATTTATATATGATGATTCTCTTTTCAATTTTACAAAGTCATTGACTGACCTAATCTTCCTTTGAGTAAAATAAGGCTATTTTTTTAAGTCATTAACAACAGACATGAGCAAATTACTTGAGTTACTAAAGTACCATTTTTATAACCAAATTCTAGCATGAAGCCTGCTTACATACGATTTTATCTTGTTAGTAGAAAACAGGATACTATGTGGGAAGTCAGTAGAGTGTTGGATTTCAGATTCTTGAAGGTGTAATTATTTAGAGTAATTGTTATTTGGGTTTGTGAGTGTAAGTATTAACCATTGTTTTTTTCTGTTCAGGGTATGCTGGCAATGAAACCACATTTTCTGAAAATAAATGTATCAGAACTTAGTTTATGGGTAAGAATCAATCTATTTCAATGCCTACATCTTTTCTTCTTCAAAATATATAATAGATTTTGTGTTTTTTACTGAGGTTTCAGTTTTATGCAGGGGTCTAACAGTTTTATAACATATTAAGGCTCAATTTTTATGTCTCAGATTGCCCTTTTCAGGAAGCAAGTGAAGATTAATCAGAGACAAGCAGTTACAGAATCCTACCCTGGCTTCTTTTATTACCCTTATGTTTCTTCTAAGAAACAAGGGCATGTATAAGAGACTGTTAGAAGGAGAGTTTAACTGCAGTTCCTGTGTGAATCTCCAAAGAAACGTATTAGTTTTGCTAATAAGATTATATAAATATATTTTTGGTTATAGCCTTTGATTTTGGAGCAACATTATTTTAAATTGAAATGCATTTTTTATCCTTTTCTCATAAAGCATTCATTTTTTTTCTTCATAGGCTATGCAGTGTGAAGCATCAAAGTTAGTTTTTGGGTTTCATTTTTCTCTCATAGGTTATCCAAGGGTGCTTTTGGTTATTTGGGACTATTGTACTCAAGTCTTTGACCTCCAGACTCTTTGGCATTGCCGATGATGTAAGTGCATTTTACTTAAGCCTGAAAGACATGAAAGGAACAAATAGGCTGGGAACAAATTACTTGAGTTACTAAAGTACCATTTTTTAACCAAATTCTAGTATGAAGCCTGCTCACCTATGATTTTATCTCGTTAGTGGAAAACAAATATAATTCTGTATATAGTTTTTGTTTTCTGAGACTAATTTCTTGACACAGTTATTTTATTGATCCCGCTATATCACAAAGACCATAAAAATTTGAAGCAAAACAACTCTGGCAAGTGAAGGCCAAATTTGAAGCCCACCCTCCTCCCCTTGCTTGCCGTGGGAGGACGGCATGGCCGTGAAGGGAGCAGTGAGTGGCGTGGAGTGAGTGACACAGAGCTGGCCGTCGGCCTGAAGAGCCTCAGCACCCGCCCTCTCTTCCCTCCTCCGAGTGGTCTTTGTGATCTCCTTCCCTGAACTCAGGCTTGTCTTCCCTTTTTCCTCCAAGCCTCTGTCCCTGAGTGGCTGAGAGGAATCTCAGTGTGCTCAGGGGGGCCCAGCCAGGAGTAGCCCTGCAGCCTTTTCACCAGGGTTAGTGCAGTAGGTGGGCACAAATGGGGGTAGGAGTCTTTGGTCCCCAAGAGAGTGGGAGATGGGGTGCTGCTGGAGCTGTCACTTGCCAGCAGACAACTAGCACCTGTGAGGTGGGAAGCTGCGGCACAGTCCTCCATGGCATGGAACACAGTCCCAGATTGTCACATAGCGAAATCTTCCTGACGTCATTAGGAGTCAGGTGCACTGTTATGGTATTTGGTTTAATGCAATGGTTTCTCATTTTCTTTATTACCAGGCTCATATTGGCAACTTGTTAACATCAAAATTCTTCAGTTACAAGGATTTTGATACTTTACTGTATACCTGTGCAGCAGAGTTTGACTTTATGGAAAAGGAGGTAAGGGGTGACTTCCAGCTCTGCTCCCGGAGGCTTGGTTCATTCATTGTGCATGAAGGGTGCCCTGTTATTTCAGATTCTGTAGGTGCTGATATCTCAGCTGAAAGGAAGAAGAAGATCTGGCAGCTTAAAGATGCTTTTATTTACGTTAGTGCAGCTCCCTGAAATACGCGACTTCTTTTCATTTTGCTAATTTCTAAATACACATTCAGGCCGGCCACCATTTCTGGATGTGTAAACACAAACGCATTTCCAGTCGCCTCGCTCCAGAGGTAGTGTTAATTTAGCTCAGATAAGCCCCTACATTCCCATTCATTTTCTGGTTCTTTGAATGATCTCATTGCTATTAAGTACCATCGAGCACAAGTGTTTCATTCCAACATTTCTCTTTCTAAAACTGTATTCGGCTGTGCAGAAGGAAATCAGAGAGTAGCTTAGTAGTCTGTGAGACGGAAGTCTGCAGTGTCGCTTAATGGTCTTGAACCATTGGCTTGTATTTTTCGTGTTACAGTACACCAGTTTCTGATAATATACTACCAGTAGGTGTTGTGGAGACAAAGTGAGGTAGCTCAGAAAAGGGCTTTGATACTTTAAATAGAATGTTGTTTCGTAGTTCCTTATGTGCTGTTTTGGGTTTACAGACATGTATGTTTCTGGCTTTTAAACTCCATCCACGTGGCACTGATTCATTATATTTTATTATTGTCCAGGGCTGCATGTGTGTCACATTAAATACCAACAGCCCTCATCCATTTCCTCTACTCCTGCATTTGCTCCGTGCTGCCACCCGGAGTGCAGGTGTTGTGCAGGTGTCCTGCTTGCCCTAGTGGCCTCTTAGTCTTCCATTGTTACATTTAGTATTTCTACATATAATGCCTGGCGATAGGCTTAAAGGAAGAGTAATGTGTAAGACACTGAAGTGCATGTTCATAAGCAATCAAGACTCCTTCAAGGAAGTGGTAGTAGTGACAACAGAAATAGAGAGCGGACAACAGTGGGGAACGCAGAGGGGATGGAAGTCCCTTAGCAGGATTGCAGACTTCGCGCATACCCTGCAGCCTGAGACTGTCAGCTGTGTATGAAAAGCATTGTTTATGGAGGCTCCGCATGACAGCTCTTTTCCCTGCGCCCTTCAGGTCTCAGGTGTCTGACTGCAGGGATCGTGTTGTCAGATGCGCTCAGTGCAGGGAGTGTGGCCTTATAGGGCGTGTCCACACTGGAAGTAAGGGACAGATTTAATGTGACGCCCCTACCATGACACTACTGATGTGGAAGGAAGCATGTGATGTGCACTGGAGGGGATGCAGGAATGGGATCTGATTTGCCTGTAGTTAACACCCATGAAGTGTGAGAGAGCAAGGTTTAACAGTGGTTTAGGTTGGGAATCTCGGAACTAGGATTGCAATATGAAGGACTTTGTTGTTAAAAACACTGTCATTCACTAAATGTAAAAAAATGTTCTCTTCATGAATATTTGTCCTTATTTTGTTATTGTAGTGTGTGTATATGTGATGGCTTGTGATTTTTACTCCTCAGAAAATGTATGTATTATAGGGAAGCTTATCTGTTTAACACTTTCTACTTACCTTACATGGCAGGAAGTCAGACCATAGACCAGCAGCATGCAGAAAGTAGAGAAATTACTGTCTGGTCTCCTTTCACATTCACTTACAAGTGTCTGGGAACTGCATTTTTAGTGTTTTCTATTCAACACTTGGGTGAAATTTGCTTATGGAAATGCACATTCATTTTTATGATGGGAGACAGTAGGGAAATGGGACCCTTGATGACTGAATATTTCATTTTTCTCTACTTACATTTGAGAAATTCACCTGTTTCATTATTTGAAATGAAATTGTGTTTGGTTAAATAATGTTTTCCTCTAAAAAAAAAGCATTTCTCTGAATTTCAGACCCCCCTGAGGTATACAAAGACGCTGTTGCTTCCTGTTGTTCTTGTAGTATTTATTGCAATTGTCAGAAAGGTATGTCTGTCACTTAAGGGGCTCTTTCTAATAATAAAACATTTTCTTGTTTTTATATAGCAGTCACATATTCTTAGTGACATGATAGTTTGTTAAAGTGTTTTGTGTTGATATATTGAAACAGATTCTGTATTTTCTTACTGATATTTTTGATGAATATTCACAACAAGCCTTAGACAATTCTGTTATCTTCCAGCATAAATAGACAGAGGAAAGGGATGATTCCAGTTTTGATGGCTGTATATTTTGAAAGTCATGATCAGAGATCAAGATGCAACTTGGTTTTGACTGTTTATTACTGACTTGCTTTTAACTGTTATATAATAGTTCCCTAAAACATTTAATATATGCCTTCCTAAAAGTGCAGTGTGCAATTGTTACCCACAACGAAAAATAGGAATTAATAATATGTTGATGAACTAGACAACATGTATAGGTCCCCAAGTTGGCTTTGACAGTGAAATTCTAAGCCAGATGCCAGTCAGGCTAGAGAAGCACCCATGTTCAGGGAATAAAAGCAGGTATAACATTCTGATCTTTTAAGTTTGTGGACTCTTTAGCTACAACTGTTTTAAGTAAATAGGTTGAGGTTAATCTTTGATTGGAAAAGAGGGTGTGAAAGCTTTCAGGTCGATAGTGGTTGATGTGGCTACAACACATGTCCTATATTTGAAGCATGCTCAGTACTACCATCACTGTCCACATTACGCATCTGCATGGTGTTTTGAAGCCCCTGAGAACGTTCTCACGTGCATGTTGCTGCTGGCTACTGGCAGCCCTATTGCGGGGAGAGAGATCATCCCCTGTTTTGCAGGTGGGGTTTGGAATATCAGGGTGGCAAATGTAGGCCCCGTGGACACACTGATGTAAGCTTTGTGTATAGCAGCACTTTTCACCTCCAGGCAGTTAATGGTCAGTTCCCAGGGATGCTGGGCTCTGCGCCTGCTTGACACTTCTGTATTCCCAGGAGGAGTTTGTACCTAGCAGATACTCAAAAACTACTAGATTCCAGCCATCCAGAATGTTCACAACACAGCAGCCTGGATGAAAAACATGGTGGAAACTATTAGATCAGATTAAAGAAGCTGTGCTGTTCCGGTTAGAGAAGAAGAGATTCAGATAGAAAAAGGATAATTATTTTGAAATATTCAAAATCCTATCATTGGAAAATTAGATAGTTCATTCAGGCTCCTTAGGGTTATGACCCAGCCCAGGAGATAAGACTTTTGATAAGAAATGCCTCAAACTAACTAGGAAGGTGCAGATTCAGGCACCAGCAGCTGGGTGGTTCTTTCCAGGGTGGGCAGGTCCAAGCCAGTTGGCAGAGCTCTAGGAACCCCTGAGCAAGGGGCAGGACTTCAGATCTGGGCTTAGGTACTGCTGAGGGCAAAGGCACAGGAGTGCGTGTCGGTGCCGTTAGGTGTGACCATCTAAGGTTATGTTGTCATGATTACTATATTGTAAATGGTTTCTCATGTCTCTGTTTTAATTAAGGGCTTTTAAAATTTAGAAGATACTTTATTTAAAATTTTTCTCAAAACAGCATTGCTAAACTGTTTAAAAATCTGTTTACAGATTATTAGTGACATGTGGAATATCTTAGTTAAGCAGCAGACACAGATCAGGTAAATATGTTCTTCAGCATTTTGTTGCCTCCTGCTTGTTTATAAACTGTCTGCTGCAGTGTGGAGACTTTGTCCTTCCTCCTGAGAGTTGCTACCAATTACATGCTGGAGGAAAGTATTGGCAGAGCTGACCAAGTAAACCCTGGTTTTGGTAGACAGTTTATAAGCATCATTCAAAGAATACACAAAATATTTGCTTGTGTGATGTGGGCCTGATGACAGTCATGTAAAGAAAAAGCTAAGAAAAAATGCTAAAAATGCATGGGGAATGAATGAAATACACAGAAAGACATTGAGAGAAAAATCCGTGGGCCTTTTCTTGCCCCCTAGCACCCGTGCCCCACAGACCTCTGTTCTCTGCAGCTGTGGAACCCTGTGCCCACGGCTGGGACCTCTAGACCTGTGATGACCCGGCTCGCTGGATGGCTAATTTCTCTATCCTTGCTTACACGTCCTTGTCCTCATCTGCAAGACACTGCCTTCTTGCCTGGAGTTTGCCACCATCATGCCCTGTGCTGTGCTCCCTTAGCATCCAGCACATTTGTGCTTAAATGTGGATGTGTCACCTGTATCTCTCAAAGGGAGAAATCTGTTCAGCTCGCATGCACATAGTGAGGAATAGCAGGTGCAGGTGAATGAATGTTCACATAACTAATGGGCACTGGGAACGGTTCCCCTACCCTGTAACAGACACTCAGATTCATGTGAAAGGCCAAGAAGTCCTGTGCATACAAGGATGTGAAGACGTGGGAATACTCTGCTATAGCTGTGCCCTTGCTTAGACATGAAACATTGGATTGCTAGACAGGGAAAAAGTAAAAGCTTCTGGTCTACATTACCAAAATTTCTCTGCATTTGAGGTGCAATTACTTTAAAAGAGCTTGAGAAGAAGACACAAAGTTGGGGCTTCCATAGAGCATGCAGCTCTGGAGAGGAAGATGGGACTTTTCACAGGAACAGAACTGTCCCTTTTAGGAAGACTGCAGTGTAGAAAGAGTTGTAGAAAGCAACTGTGCTCTGGAGTTTCCAATGTGAGTAGGCAGGCTTAGCTCTATTTGGAAGGGGCGTGGGGTGCTGACCTTTCATTCTGCATGAGCCCCAGAGTCATGCCATTACAGGAAGGTGGGAGTGGTGTAAGCATCAAGATGTGAGTGCCAGTGTCCCCTCCTTCCAGGACTGAGGAAGTAAAGCTGGGTGGGGGACAGCCTCCTTAGTGGAAAGTCTCAGCTCTCACAAGTCCTTGGGGACTATTTTAGTGGTGGGACTCACCTTCGTTTCTGTACACTGGGAAGATAAATAGGCAGAGAAGCAGAGTTAGTACAGTGTACTGAGTATTTTCACAGTGACTGTGCTCAGGGAGGAACTGCTGATTTTTACTTGGCATGAAAAGAGCAAGGCAGGGGCCTCTTCACCTCCTTTGTTTACCTCATGCATTTCCTGAATCTGCTAATGGATCCATATTTGCAGGCCAAAGGCTCAGGTAGGCCATGTGCTCCTGAGGTTAGGGAATCCCCCATACCTTTGCTCATTCATTCACAGTGGTTGAGTTCTGTGTTCCAGGCATCATTCTAGGACCCAGGAACATAGTAGTGCTTAAGTGTTTTCAACTCACACTTGTCCATCTCTGACCCAGGCTTTGCCCCCGAGCTTGAGGCTTGTACGTGTGACTGCCTGTGTGTCGGCTCTGTAGTGTCTCGTGAGGCTCTCACATCACAGGGAGCAACGCTGCTCTCCTGGACACTGTGCCCCCGCCTTCCCCACTCCACATGGCGTCTCCCTCCTCCTTATGCTCAGGAATCTTGGCCTTGTTCTTGACTCTGCCCTGTACCACTGCAAAGCCAACCACATCACCTTCAGAATTACATCCGAACTTTGGCCGCCTCCATGCCAGTCCATGTCTCCATCACCTCCCCTGGATTTCCCCCATCCCAGTCCATAGCTCACCCCTGCCTCTGCCCCATCTGCCCACCTGTTCTTTACACAGCAGCAAAACTAGCCTTTCAGAGAGAACACCACTGCTGTCTTCAAGAAGTTTCCAAATACTTAGAGTAGTCAGAGTCCTCAGCCAGCCTCCTGGGTCCTGCATCCCTCCAACCTCCCTTCCACAGCTTCTTCCCTCTCTCTGTGCTCAGCCCACAAGAACCTCCCCACTTTGGGGGTGTTGCACAGTCTCCTCTGCTTGCAGCGCTTTCCCCAGAGATTCCTTAGGCCTGTTAGCATCATCCACTGTTGGTTGCTCTCACAGCTGCGCTTATCCCTATGTGACATGTTTATTTACTTTGCATTTGCCTTCTTGACTTAGATGTAAGCTCTATGAGGGTGAAGGTTTGCTGACTGTTACTCCTCTGTCTGCAGCATTTTTAGTGCTCAGCGGAACTGAGTGCACAGTTGGACGCCTGGGTAGATGGGTAAACAAACAGGTGATGGGTGGGTTTGTACCTCAGACTCCTAAAGGGTTCAAGTTAGTAGGGAGAGGTGGCTAATGAGAAAACTACGAATGAGAACTTTTGCTTTTCAGGAAGGTAAGCCAGGGCAACAGGATAGGAATGTTCAAGCCAACAGCACTGGGTATACCAGCCAGAGACCTAGCTGGCATTGTACGGGGTCAGTTGGCCACAACAAGGGGTGCAGGAGGAATAGATATCTGGGCCCAGCAGTGGGGCAGGCTGTGGCTCAGGGTGATTTGAGTGTCCAGGAAGCGCAGGCTGCTTCTGTGTGAGGAAGTGCGTCGGCAACTGCCTGTGGCTAGAAGTTGCGCTCACTGTTGGGGTGAGGATCCTTGGTGGGCCAGGTAGCGCTGTGGACAGCTGATTGTTGTGGTCATTGGTGGGTTCACAGCAGTGCTGACAGAGCCTTTTCCGGCCCTAAATGGTCTCCACCACAGCCACATCACACAGAGGCCAAGGGACCACAGGGTAGAAGCAGAGGAGCTAGGATATTTTAGGGTTATTTTCCACTCCCTGCTTTTCCAGGATGTCACCAGGAGGGTCTGCACTCTGCAGGCTGCTGTTATTGGCTTAATAAACACCAAAGCAGTCAAATATCCAGGATACAGTACAGCATGTCACTTAAAATAAACCATCTTTGTCAGTGTAGCACCAGTTTTGGTATATAACTTCTAATATTTTGATTTACATGTGTGTGTCCTGGGGAGAAGAGTACAGCCATTGTAAAATTTATAGTCACAAGGTAAAATGCAAATAAATGAAGAAAGTGCTCAATAATGATTTAATAGCAGTATTTTTTTCTGTTTCAGAAAATGCCAGTTTGATCATGGAGAGGTAAAGACTTAACATTACTAGCGCTTTGTTTATCTTAACGTTTGTATGTACTTGGACTTTCTACTTCCAGTTTCTAGGCTTATTGACAATTGTCATTAATCACCCTCACAGTTCCCCAGTATGTGTTTTCATGAGGATGACCAGACTCACTTTTGTGAGATGGTGAAGTAGGAAGCTCGCATGGTCCACTGGGATGATCCATGTAGTCATAGTTTCTGGTGTTGGAGCCATAGAGATGTACGTGTGAAGTGACTTTGCTGGACTCCTCTTTCCTCTCTGCTCACCTTGCTCACGGAATGTGACCACTGCTGCAGTGTGCTGGACACCCAGCCTCCCCGTCCTGCCAGTCAGGGAGCACTGGGATCTCGAGGCACAGTGTTTCTTTTCCTACTCTCCTGTCTTGGTCTTGATGGTAGCACCGAGGTTGGTTCAAAAGTATGAGCTTTATAACCATAGGCTTGACTCAGTGGAATTACAGAAATGCTTACCTTAGTTACCTTGTTTTAGCCTTCTACTAATATAGTGCAGCTTGAAATTGAATCTTAGGAATTGTTTTAGAAATTTCATTATCAGTAATAATTTTGTTAGTTAAGAAAAAATATACCTTTCTGTATACTCACCAGTTTATATATTCTTAACCTCCACATAGAGTAGAAATATATTTCTTTTTTTCTCTTTCAGCTGGTTTATCATGCCTTGCAACTGCTAGCATATGCAGTCCTTGGCATTTTAATTATGCGACTGAAACTCTTCCTGACGCCGCACATGTGTGTTATGGCTTCCTTGATCTGCTCTCGACAGGTGACATGGTCATTGCGGAGGGGTCCTAGCTGCTGTGATAGTTTCACCCCAACTTTAATTATTGAGTAGTCTTGAAATATTGCTCAGCTACTTAGGGTTCTGAGTCACTGTGTTTAAAGTACTTCATGGGTTTGTTCTCACCCTTCCTAAAGGGAGAAGTCCACACCTGGTCATTATCTGTCCATCCTTGAGAATAGTCCTGGGCATACAGGAAATGCTAATGAGCGCAGGCTGAGCATGAGCAACCCACTACCAGTGTCGGCAGAAAGCAGAACTCAGTTGTGGGAATATTTTTTTTCTTGACATTCACATCACAAGGAATTCTAACAATTGATTTCAGGTTATATATACCTTCAAATCACATTGTTCTTAGCACCAGGCTTAAATTCTGTTTCATTTACTGAGTGTGCTTTCGCACGCACAGCCCTGATTTCCACTTTTGACAAGTTAGTTGACTCTGTCCCTGGACATTGGCTGCTGGTTTTCCTGCCTCCTTGCTCTGTGCTTCCCCATGCTGTCACCTGCTGATATCCAGCCAGTCATCATGCAGAAGCAGCACTTGTCATAAATGTCCTGATGCACAGGGGCCCATGGGTGGAGCATGACACAGCCAAGTGTGCCGATGCCCTCAAGAAGCTTAAAGTCCAGCTCTGCAGATAGGAGGGGAATGATGCCCGGGAGAGAGCAGCAGAGGCAGTGCTGGTGCTGCCAGCGTAGGCTTCCCTGCCACAGCTGGGATTGTGCGGGAGGCACCCCACTGTCCCTGAGCCTGCCTCCTGCTGGGAACATGGGTGGCTGGTTGGAAGCCTTTCCGTAAGTTTCCTTCTGCCGCAGGAGAGTCAGCTCCCAGGGCCATGGCCCATGCTGTCACCTGTGCACCAAGGCTGAGCTCAGGGACCTGCACCTGTATGTTTCTTGCTCTTGCTATTTCACACTTTTGTGATTTTGCACAAGGAGCCTCAGGCTCCGTGCTGGGCCCCCTGGCTGCCCCTGGATCTGGAATGTGGTCAGCGAGAAGGTCATATTTCACTCACAGGAGCCAGTGGGAGTGTGCTTTTGATCCTGGGGAGCATTGTTTCTGGCACCTTTCTACCTTTCCCTGGGATAATTAATCTTTATCTGAAGTTCTAACCAAGACTAAGTTCTTTTCTGAGAAGCTGTTTTGCTTCTTGGACCTGTGCTGCTTTGTACTAACAACTATCAATGTGCTCTTCCTGTGGTTTCAGCTGTTCGGATGGCTCTTTTGCAAAGTGCACCCTGGGGCTGTTGTGTTTGCCGTACTAGCAGCAATGTCAATTCAAGGGTCAGCGAATCTACAAACACAGTGGAATATTGTGGGGGAGTTCAGTAATTTGCCACAAGAAGAACTGATAGAGTGGATCAAATATAATACCAAACCAGGTAAAAAGTCACCACTGAGCTAGGGTTTTCTACCGTTTCACGTACGTATAAGTACACAGTCCTCAGATTACTTCACTGGTCTTCGTGTTTCCAAGCAGTGCTGCTTCTAGAATATCTGTGCTCCAGAAAAGACAGATCAGGCCTGATTCAGTGGTTTGCAGGGGAATTGTTGAACACATTTTCTTAATAATTTATTCTGCTACTTTGCATAAATTTGAATTTTTTCAGAATTTATCCACAATTGCAAATGCCACATTTTAAAATACTTTTATTACGCTTATTTTCTTGATGAAATTTTCACATCAGTCCTTCACAGTCCCTCTTTAACTGACGGGATGTGATCTTTTATTCATGTTTCCAAAGGGAAGCTCTTGTCATCCGAGTGTCATCTGCGTGAATATTCTTTCATGCTGGAACACTTTCTCAGTTACTCTGATACTTCTTCTTTGGAAACAGGAGAAATTTCTGAGGGTTTTTTTTTTAAAAGCAAAGAAATCCTCAGCAATGGTGAAGCTGTTTTCCAGTTCCCAGGTGGCTCCCAAGCCTGGTCTGCACTCCAGCAGCCTCCCTGTGGCTTCCTTACCTTCTGCCGCTGAATCTGACTGACTCCCCGGCCTCAGCTCTGTGACCTCTGAAATGACTGAGTCATGGAAGGAGGAGCCTCACCAGCTCCCCTGCACCCTCCTGAGACCCTTCTCCCTGCAGACGCAGTGTTCGCGGGGGCTATGCCCACCATGGCCAGTGTGAAGCTGTCTGCGCTGCGGCCCGTGGTGAACCACCCACACTATGAAGATGCAGGCTTGAGGTCAGTGTTCACACAGGGAGCAACAGGTTTCTACAGGCACAAACCGAGTGAGGGTGCCAGCAGGGCGAGGATGTGGGTGCAATTCACAGGCCCACGAGGAGATGCTGAAGCAGAACTGCCGAGCTGGGAACAAACTTGTCATGGCCCCACCCAGTGAACTTCACTTAGGGTTGTTGTTTCTGCCAGGCAGATAAAGAAATAGTGCCCTGTGGATTGTCTGCAGATGAGTGGGGCCCAGGGTAATCTGGTGCTTATTGGTTGCTGTCATCCTGCAGCTCGCCTACTCAGTAGCCTGCAGTTTTCATTAAGGTTTTAATCTTAGAGGCTGTTTTTCTTGAATTCTGAGCAGTTAGTTGCTATACACTCATACTGAACAGTGTTTTATTCTCATTCTCACCAATGTGGCCTATGCCAGAGTGATCTTAAATATTTCTGTTTTTTGAGGCTTATTGTACAGTAATACCTTGGTTCACAAATACTTCTGTTTTTACAGTTTGGTTTGCAAACAAAAGCATTTGGCAAAAAATTTTGCTTCTGTTCACAAACTCCACATCAAGTAACAAACACGACCATGGCCATCTTCCGCACATAAGCACAAATACAGCCATCTTCCCTAAAATTGTAAAACAAATTAGGTTTGAGACCTAAGTAGCACTGTGTTTTTTTCATAAATTTCTACCTTGTGTTCTCTTAGCTGGTGTAAAATAGGTTTAATTTTGATGCAGCTTCTAGGGTGAACGAAGCTATTCATTTCCTAAATGATTCCGTGAACCCTGTTAGCATATTATTTTGCATGGCATCAATATATACATTTTATTAATAAAAAGCTTTTTCATTAAGAAAATCAATTTTAACACGCTAATTTCCAGAGTGGTTTGGTTAAGTGCATTTAGTTTTTCTTAAGTGTGGAGGCCAAGAGGAGGCTGTCTTTGTGCTGAGGTCTGCTGGTGTCAGGGTTTGGGGTAGCAGTCCTGGAGTCGTGTGTTCGTTTCCGATCTACACAGGCTCCTTGCTCATACCTGGGAGAGAGAGGTGAAGGGTTAAAAACAAGAACAACTGAACAGACAAAAATGAAACCAATTTGGAAGCAGCAGCATGCACTAAAACCACCCCTCTCCTCCCAGGTCTCTGGCGCTTTCACCTTCAGCTTGGCCTGGCCGTTACCCACAGTGAGGAAGGTCCTGTTGCCCTGGTTCCCCTGAATAAATCTTTCCTTCAGTACTATCCTGTGCTTTCTTCCAGATAATATGGACTATCCTAACCTTGGAAAATTTTTCTGCCCATTTTTTTTTCTCTAAAGAGCCAGAACAAAAATAGTGTACTCAATGTACAGTCGAAAAGCAGCTGAAGAAGTGAAGCAAGCACTGATCAAGCTAAAAGTGAATTATTACATTCTAGAAGAGTCATGGTGTCTAAGAAGGTCCAAGTAAGTATTCAATACCATTAGTATTCTATAGTCCTAAAACAAGAAAAGGTAATTTAGGCTCACTGCAAGCCTTTTACTTGTTGTGGGAAGTATACAATGTTTTGCAAATTGTAAGTACAAAGGACTTTTTAGATAGTTATGTGAACTTGGTTTTTGTCTTGTCATTATAAATACTAGTTTCTATATAATGCACACCCACCTTAAAGGGATTCTATTGGCACTGATGGATAATCTCCAAAATTGTTCATATGAGGTTTAATCAAAATATATGATGAATGTTTGAATAATACATATTTACCACATTAAAAGACATATTGCCATGAGTCCCCCTCAGAATACTTCCTCATGTTCTGAACACACTTATCCCGCCCCTCTTTCAACTTTGGGAAGCAGCTCTGGAAGTCATCTTTCATGAATACCTTTTTATTGCACTGTTGTGACTGCCTTGATGTCCTGAATCAATTCAAAACATTTACCTTTGTGATCATTTTGACTTGGGGAAGAGCTGCCTTCCTATTGAATGGCCCTCAGCAGCAGCATTCACTATACCTTGGATCCCACCCCATAAAGATAGTCATGAGGGAGGACTTCCAGAACTGCTTCGGAAAGTGACAAGAATAATGCAGTAAGTATGTTCAAAGGGAGAAGGAGTATTTTTAGGAAGGGTATTTCTTTTATTATAATAAGTTTGTAAATGCTTTAAATATTCAGTAGTTATTTTTTGTCAGACTTTGTACTTGCCTTTGATGTTTTTAAAGACTTTCACTTAAAGTTGGATGTATTTTCTTTCAAAAGACTCCTAGTCAGACTAGATCCTAGCAAGTTTCATGACAGTGGGAGTTGGTCTGTCATCCAGGGCCTATTGGGCTCCTGTGCATGGATGAGGCCCCCAGCAGCAGCATCCTACAATGACAGTTTCCTTTCTTGCTGTTTCATAGCTTGAGTGGGAAAATTCTGGATAACTTTACTATGACCTTCATTCTCTTGGGTTTATACTTTAAAAGGCTTTTGTTCTCATGAAGAAGTTTACTTACCAGGGTAGTGACAGGTGTCAGGAAGACTGAGCAGCACCTGTGAATTCTGAAGCTGACGGTGTTGCAGTGCTGTGGGGCCAGATGGTGGGAGACAGCAGCCTGTTACTAAAGGGTGACGCCCTCATGGCAGGAGGAGCCCAGCACATAAGCACTTTCACCAGAAATCGAGAATATTGTATGGAACATTATTTTAAAAATTCCTCATTGCTCTTTAGCTAAACAAAAGGCTTCAGGAAGTTGCTGTCTGTGGCTTAGTTACACTTACCTACCATAGATTTCAGGGGCTCACAGGGGTATGAAGGGAAAATGCTGTGCAAGTTCAGGAGCTTTGTAACATCAAATCAGTACAGCTTTGCCCCCAGGAGACTAAAATGACTATGAAATGCTTTGCCTGTGAATGTGCCCAGCAACTTGAATTGTGCAGGATTTATACAAAATGTTATTGCTCTTATAATTTAGAAAATGCTTTCTTAGAAACATATGAATATATATGAAATCCACACTCACCTTTACTGAACTTTATTCTGTAAATTTAGGAAAAAGAAGATGCATGGTGATGGGGACATTATAATAAATCAGTGGTGGGCAGATGTCTGCAATAGAACTCAGTTTTTTCTACAGAACTTTTACAGAATTAGGATTTTCACTCTGCTGTGAGGCACCCGTTCATTACTGTAACATAAAAATAATTCTCAGAACCTTTTTCTTTCAAGTTGGAAATAAACCTCAATTCAAGAGTCTTCATTTTTCCTAGACTTTGGCATAGTGTTTTGAGTATGCACTAGGTACAGAAATGCTGTGTCTGAAGTCTCAGGCAGGAGAGATTCTCACATTTTTGCAGAACCAGTTGTGATAGGCAGAAGTTTTACATCTGTACTTGAGATGGATATAAAGCAAATTTATAAGTGTGACAATAAATGTTGTGCACAAGGGGAAATCAGCCACCATGTGGACTGGGCTTGCCTCCCCTCACCCCCACACTGTGATCAGTTTCCAGGTTCAGCAGCTCCCTGCAACAACTGAGTTTCTGTGACAGAGCTTTTTATCAGAATTGAGGGTCTCTTTATTGCTGTGGCCTCCTGTCTTCATCAGTTACTGTAGCCCCAGACACCTGGAAGCTACAGAGACATGAAACCTTACAGACTGGGGTGGCGGGGTGCAGGACAGAAAGGAGGCTCATTTTATCTCATCTCATCTCATCATCTCATGCTTCATATGTGCCTGCCTAGTACATTGGGAGCACTGGATCTGCAAGGCTTAGTGGTACAACTTGAGAAGTCCATGAGTATGCCACACTCACGTGCACAGACCAGCCTTCAAATGCACCTGATATAAATATGAAGTATTTAGGTAGCTATTCTTTTATTCTCAGTTCTTTATTTTCTCTCATTAATTCCAATAGTAGAGTTGACCTGAAAATTTTTTAAAGTGTATTTAGAAGATTACTCAAGATTTACACTAACTTTTATTTGAGAAGGGGCTTTTACCTCCTGTGTTGCCCAGGCTGGCCTGAAATCATCCAGCTTCAGCCTCCTGAGTACTTGAGACTGCAAACATGCACTGCTGCACAACATTACTAATATTATTGAAAGATATTGCTGGCTGCTCAGGGACCCTCAGGAATTTACGTAAGGATGAGAGGGCATTATATGCAGCAGACAGGGCTCACAAAGGCAGCTCTTTGCCTTTTCTTTTTCTAACAAGGGGTTAAACTTAGGGAACTCATGGCAGTTTCCTGCCCATCTGTCTCACTCTGTACCCCTCTGGCCTTGCCCTGCAAGAGAAAATTAGAAGGTGGAAACCGGGGCCCAGCCATATTATCCTTCAAATTGCTGTTGGTGAAGACTTGGAATAAATGTGCCCTGGAGCCCTAGGCAGGAAACGCACACAGCGAGTCTGATGACGGCAGAGACAGATGTGAGTGCTGTGGCCTTGACATGCTGAGAACAGAAAATTGCCATATTTGATTGTTAAGAGACCTAGAATAATCTTATTTTTGTAAATTCAGGAGGAGGGTACAGGGACAGGGAAAGGATGGAGAGAGGGACAGGAAAAAGAGGAGAAAGAGAAAACTTGTGCGTGTTAGTATGTATGGCCAAGTATGGATAGGAAAGATCTAGCAGAATATGTGCTGTGTTATTTGTAGAAACCATCTCAGAGAATTGACATTGGAGATGAAGGTACTTGCTGGAAATGATTTTTTCATTTAATTATAAAAGAAATGAAGCACTCATGACAGAACGTAGCAGTTGTCATGTATTTTTGTGTTTCATAAGATTTCTCAAAAAGTAAGAAAGTATGAACTTTGTCAAACTGCATGTTACATCCATAAAGCTATGAACTTTAATAGACTCCACCAGTTATATCTATAAAACTGTTCTTGATTTAAAAGAAATGTCACAGTTATTTTGGAGAACTTATTTAGGCAGATAACACTTGGCACACATTTCACTTATATCAGTCTTTAGAAAAATATATTGCTTTTAAGGTTTAATTATGCATAAAATTAATGTATCGTCCCTATAAATTAAGTATACTTGCCAATTATAATTTTAAAAATCAATATATCTTTTTTTATATGCTGGGTTATAATGCTAGTTACCTATTGTAATCCTTTCAACAAACGTATGTCTTGGTGTTACAGTTTAAATCTAGATATTCCGCAGATCCTCATAAGCTCATAGGCAGAGCTTTTGGAATAATGGTGTTGTGGGGATGGTATAGCTGGCTTGCTGTTAGGAGGTAGACTCTGGTCAGAAGACGTGGGTCCCTGGGGGCATGACCGGGAATGGTGTGTGTCCCTCCTCGCTCCTCCTTTTACTCTTTCATGATGTGGCTTGGCTCCCATGGTGTGACCAATTTTTCCTTCACTGTACCCACTCCACCATGTCTTCACCGTACTGGTTAGAGGTTCGGGGGACTTCTTTCCAGATCCTTGGAGTCTTGAACAAAGACTTGGACAAGACACCCTGAATAGGCAACAAGGGTGTACATTTATGGTCGGCCCAAAAGAAGTGTACTCTACAGGGCAGAAGGGGGCTGATGAAAGCTCCACAGAGTCCACAGTAAGGGAAAGGGCTCTTCTGTATCCAAAATACCTGGATTGGCCTCCATCTCATGCAAATATGGCACTGGGATATTTGCTCTAAACTCATTTAACTTGAATTGTTCTATCAAAGAACTCACTTAGTTTCTCACCATATATAAATAAAGGATCAGAAACTCCTTTCATTGGTCATACCTCTATGTAAGTGAAAGATTGAGATATTGCTTCCTGATTATTTCTGTATACAGTGCTCAGGAGCCTTATGCCTGGAGTTTCTGGGTCCAGGGTTCCGTGCCTCTTTTCTCTTTTTAGGAAACTTGGGGTTCTTACTACTTATGACACGTTCTGCTGAATTGATCTCTCCATTTGCCCCAGCTCTAACCTCTTACCTCATTGCTGCCTTGGAGCCAGCAGGCCTTGGGCTGAAAAGATGAGCAAAAATTAACCTGTTCTACTTTAAGTTGCCAGTTTCAGGTGTCTTAGTCACAGGGACTAAGACAGATACTTGTCTTAGAGAAGTGGGGTCATCACTGTGACTATACTGACCATATGGTGTGGAAGGCTTTGGAACTGGTTTGTTGGAGAGGAGGAGTTTAGAAAGTTTGGAGATGCCAAACAGAGAAGCCATCGAATCCTGTAAGCCAAGATTGATGGGAGATTCTGGCTGCAGCTCAGGGAATTAGGATGCTGGTAAAAAAAAGTCACATGGTAAAGACCAGGCTAAGAAGGTTTCAGTTGGGAACAAGAACTCCATTGGCTTTTGGACTTGAGATTGTGTGTTGTGCTATGGCAAAGTATGTGTCTACATTGTGTTCATGTCCTGAGACCTAGGGAGAGACTGATATCAAAGGTAGCAGAATAATCTGATGGAGAAAAATGTTCAGGCTGCAGCTTGGGTACTCTTGGGGGCTTTTAGCTAGCTCTATGTTGAGAATTAAGAGGAAAGGACACAAAGTTGAGTGATTTTAAAAGTTCTCAGTTTTCCCAGAAGCAAATCTCCTGTAAAGTTTTGGTTGAGGAGAGCTTGGTTGCTAAAAAAATAAATAAATAAAAAGAAATCAAGTACTTTACATTAGGACAATAGGAAGGATGCCTTGAAAGTGTCCTGGGAACCAACAAAACCTCATATTTAAAAGGTTCAAAGTCTAAGAATTTGCTTTAAAAAGAGAACCCCAGGGTACCCTACTGGAGAAGGGCCACATAGGAAATTTGTTTCTCAGATTCAGCTCAGCCACCTAGACATTCTACATCCATGATACAGGGCTCTGTTTGAGAACAGTATGTCTCCCTACTTCCTGCTGTCTTTTACTTTTTTTTTACTCTGGGTTTCTCATACAAGACAAACAGTGCATTACTTAAGCTTATAGTGTCTGATTTAGTTAACATTGTGGTCTCAAGGTGCATCCATTTCATTACAAATTTATCCTTCTCTATGGTAGAGTAGTACTCTATGGTATGATAAGTAACACATTTTCTTTATCCATTCATCTGTTGATGGACATGTAGGGTGCTTTCAAAATTTAACTATTATGAGCTGTGCTGCTACAAACATAGGTATCACTGTAATACATGGATGTGTCACTGTAATACAGTGTCTTGAGCTCTTTTGGGAAGATACCTAGAAGGGTGACTAGCTGGATCAAGTGGAGTTTCTAGTTCTAGTTTTTTGAGGAATCTTCATACTGATTTTCATAGTTGTTACATGAGTTTGCATTCCTACCAACAGTGTAGTAGAGTTCCTTTTTCCTCTGCAGCCTGTCCAGAATTTGTAATTATTTGATTTCTTGATGATGGACTTTTTTTTTCTGGAGTTAGATGGAATCTCTGTGTTTGCAAAGGGGGAGGGGATCAAGAGATAGAGGGATGAGGAGGGAAAGAATGGATAAGGAATAAAGAGGGAATTGAGATATGTTATGTACACATGCCATCTCCACACAAGGAATGCAATTATGTATGATACACATGTACTAATAAACTAAAATGTAAAAATACATATGGGGGACAGGGAGCAAGGCTACTATTGGTGCTAGCAGTGGACCTTGGCATCATCCATGTGGTGCTGATTTTGTGGACATCTAGAATGTAAGAGTTCTCAGGTCAGGAAGGCTTCCACCCAGATTTCAGAAGAAGGCCTGGGAAGCCAGGCACTGCGCCCCTAAGAGGGCAATGTTTGAAGCTGTAACTGTGAAGCCGAAGGTGCAGGGGAGACCCAGAAAGTTAGAGAAAACAGGAAGGTGGGTTATCTGTTGAGGAAACCTGCACAGTGAGCACAGTCAGCTCAAGAGAGAGGGCACTACAGTCAGCTGTCTATAGGGGCAGGGCCACTCAAGTGCTTTGTGGCTTGCACCTTGCTGTAACTTGCCCCAGGTGCTAGACAGAGCTGCTGTCTCAACATTAGACAGGATCTAATGTTCATCCTGCTCGGGTTTGGTTTTGCCTTGATCCATTCCTTCCTACCCCCATGTTCTTCCGTTTTGAAATGAGAATGTTTACCTTGTGCCATTGTATGTTGGAAATGTTTAGCTATTTTTTTTTTAACTGGGACTTAGACGTAAGACTTTGTATTAAGTCTTAGACTTTGGACTTGGACTTTTCAGCAGTACTGAATCTGTTAAGACTTTGGAGAATTTTAGAGATGCACTGTGTTTTACATAAGATGAGCTTGAGTCTTTTGTGGGCCAGGAGTGGAATGTTACAGTTTAAACCTAGCTAGTCCATCAGAAACCTCCTGCACTCATAGTTGGAGGTTGGAGAAGTTGATTGGAATGTGGGGGCTTATAGCTGGGCTTGCTGTTAGGAGTTGGGGTCTAGTTGAAAAAGGCTGGTCACTGGCTACATGACCTGGAAGGGTTTATTTCCCTCCAGGCTCCTTCCTTCGCCTTCTGTTTCCCAGCTGCCAGGAGGAAAGCCACTTTCCTCCGCCTTGCCTCTCTTCCGTGTAGTCCTTCTGGGGGCTGGCAGACAATGGACTGAAAATATCAGCCAAAATAAAGCTCTCTTCCTTTAGTTGTGTTAGTGTTTTGTCCTAGCAACGAAAAAATGACTAAGACACATAGGTGCTATGGAAACAGGCTGAGTGGACGTAATTACCCAACACACACCTTGACAAATCCTTGAGGGAGAATTTATTCACAGCCTCTCGTATTGGAGCACCTAACACATGTATTCTGCAAGTCTGTTTCCTTCCTTGTGGTCACTCACCTGCTGCATTCACCATGTCCTAAAGAAAAGATGCCGCAGCTTACAAAAGCATAAGTAATAGCGATAAGACTTTTTTTTGCTAGGTTAATTTAACTAGGAAAGCAGTGAAATGAGGTTTGAAATCTAAACTGTTCTCTTCTTATGTGCTGTTAGGTGATATGCATTAATTCCTTTTCTAGGCCTGGGTGCAGTATGCCTGAGATTTGGGATGTGGAAGATCCTGCCAACACTGGAAAGACGCCCCTGTGTAACCTCTTGGTGAAGGAGTCCAAGCCTCACTTCACCACTGTATTCCAAAACAGTGTTTACAAAGTCCTAGAAGTTATAAGAGTGACGAGCGCATGAACTGCTGCTGATGGCCAGCTGCATCAACCATGGTCTTAATGTTTTGCTAACATCATGTATTATTTTTAACTCAAATCTCAAAATTTTTATAGGCATCTTTTCAAATGGAGAACATTTATTTGGTGAGTTTGAGTGTCATTCTGGTTGTAAAAATGAAATGAAATTACTTACTGATGGGTTACTCTTTCACTGCACTCCTGGAAACTTGCTATGCAAAGAAGTATATGCCTACACTTGACTTAAATATGTGTGCTGAAGTGAGCAGAGAGCTGCTTGTGTAAAACTGTGTGCTGGGTCCTTAACAGAGATGGTGGGAAAATGTCCATCCTGGAGGATACTGGGATGATTGGGTTTCATAGAACACTGGTGGCCCTTGCTTCTCCCTTCTCCTCCTGCCCCTGGATCTGGACACTCGGTGATTCTTGCAGGCTTGGCCACCCCACCCACTCAGCACAGTGCTGTGGTCGGTGGGCTGGCGTGGGTATTGCTGCGTGGTATCACCCTTCTGTTCTTTTTGTTCTCTGTTGCTCTTGTGGATGAAATATTTCCTGCCTATTATTATTCTAGGCTCTTGGATCTAGTGGCTAGGACCAAATTCCTTTAACATCCAATCCCGTGGCATTATTGTCTCTCCCAGCCCCCAGTTTTTGTCAGATAAATGCTATTTGCTCATTAAGTTGCTTATGAAGTATTTGTTGTTGGTTTAAAAAATGGTAACCATGTATTTTCCTCATTTTTAGTATTATTCAGATGTTTATATTTTAATACTTTAAACCAATTTAAAAATTTTTCATATTTAATTATAGGTTCAAGAAAAATTATTTTGAAGAACCCCAAATGTGTGTATCTAGAAGCTAATGTATATTTAAGTAGATATAATATGCAGTGCATTGTAGTATCAGGTACTTTTTCTTTTATTATTAAGATATAATAAAACATGACTAACTTTTCTGTGAAAAAAGTAAATGAAGAGTGATGAGTGAGTGGAGTTTTTCTGTTTTATCTTCAAGCCTTGAGTCCTGTGTTACAATTTTTGCTTCTAAAAATGATCATTTCAGTGTGAGGGTTGAGGATATTTAGCCTTCCTCTTCATTTTTTCTTCCATTTTTTATTTTAAAAATTTCCAAATATGCTTTGAATTCCTTGTATAAACTTTTGTTTCTTAGAAGTTAATTTGTGTGAAACGAGATGGTTCAAAACATTGAATCATCCTCATTTTGAGAAATAGTTTTCGGGCTTTAATTCTAAGCAAACCATGACCGTGGCTGAGTATGCATTCAACCACAGTGTTCTCTTTAATAACCACAGGGAGCTTCCCCTCCCTGTGGCTTTTCCTTGGGATTTGGCTGCTGGGGGATGGTTTCCGCTCGTCCTGGGAGCCCAGCCACAGAAGAGCTGCTCTTTTTGTCTTCTCAGCGCCCAGGGGCAGCCTGGTCTGGGGGTGCTACCTCGCCTGTAGCAGGTGGCTACAGACAGGACAGTAGCCAAGGAAGGAGAGTGCCTGCCTGGCCCCAGAACCCTGGGACCCCCTTGCTGGGGGTCAGCACAGGAGACTGTGGACTTGTGCTTGCTCTCATTTGCTGTTTGACACTTTCATTTCTTAGGGTTTCACACGTTTTAGAAAATAGGGATCCACCTGGGGATTTGTAGATTTGGGATCACATCTGAGCAATGGTGTCACAACTTGGGAAAATGCAGAGAGCACTTGAGACTACTGAGAGCCAACATGGGTAGGGTGCTTGGCCTGTCTGCAGCGATCCCCACCAAGTAAGGCAGATTTTGTACATCCAGCAACTAAGTTTCAATCACTTCTAAAGTTATTCTTTTCTTCTCACCCTCTAGCAATTCCTTTTTCTAGCAAGTTCACATGGAACAGTTGGAGAGTCTGTACAGCAAAGACCACTCAGATACCATTATAATCATGTCATGTGCTGGGAAACATTAAAAGTAGCCTAAACTAGTTTTTTCAGAAGAATCCTTCTGTAACAGTATTTCTTCATGTGACTCCACCAGCAAATGACGCTTCTATTTTTGGGAGTCAGTTGGGCAGAGGCCATGGACACTTCTGTGCTGCTGACTACAAATGCGGAGTCACAGTGCATTTTGGGCAAAGCAGTATTAAAGCTCAGTATTTTGAATATTTTTAGCATTTAAAAATATTTTTGTTTTAGTGTGAAGACAGTAAAGAAGGTGATGGAAATAGCTGTTGCTATGACATTTAAGAAAAGCCAAGCTGGGGCAGTGGTTCCATAAAAAGACAAACCTCTCCAAATGCCAAGAAGAGAGAGTGCTGTTGAACTAAAAAAGCCAGTGCCATTGAGGGGAGACGAGGGTATGTCGGTACAGGGAGACTGCGCAGGAGCATTGTGTTTATGAATTTCAGGCCACTTGTCTACACGGATTATATGATGAATAAAAAAGACCATGAAAACATGTAGAAAGTGTTTCTCTTTCCTGTTCTTTTTGTTTTCACCTGACTGAACATGTCATTTTGCATTGTGGCCAGGTGTGAGTCAGGTTGCTGTTCTGACAGATGGGGAAGGAGCTGTGACTGAGGCTGACTAGTTTCTCTTTGGGCACTGGTCCTGCAGGCATTGTAGGAGTGAATGAAACCGAGAGGACAGCAGTAAGGAGAAGACCAGATGTGATTCATGAGAAAGAAGAAAAACTCTCAGTAGATGGAGGGTCCCCAAGGGGAGATGGCAAGGAAGTAGCCAGACTTCTCAAAGTGGATAGTATAGAGCATTCTGGCGTGAAAGGGGCAGAAGGACCTGTGGAAATGCAGTTGTCTCTGCTTGCCAGGTTGCTCACTAGACCTTGCCCTTTGCCATCCTGTTAGGCCTTTCTTCCTCGCCGGCACTTTCCTGAGGCTGATCTCCCGTGCTGTCGGTTTATCCAGGCCCTTGCACCTTGTCCCTTTATCTCCTGGTTTCAATGGGATCTGCTGTATTTACAGCAAAAATCACTATTACCCCTTCCAGCAAGGGAGATATTATATATTAGAGATAATTACAGAATTGCTGAAAACAACTTTCTCTAACATTAAACCACAGACAGTTTGGTGTCTTAACAGTTCCTAAATTGTAGCTTCATAATTTTGCATTGTTTTATATTTGAAGGAGAGGCAGTTTAGCTTTCTTCATTTCCATATAACTTATTTCCTATCCCTGTGGCACTTTAATTTTGATTTCTGAGGAATGAGATATTCTAACACAATGATTGTTAAAGTTAACGGACATCAGAATCACCTGGAAAGTCCACAGATCAATGTCCCTACCACAGAAATCCCAGGTTTGGTTGGTCTTAGGGTGGGACTCCAAAATACACAGTACCCTGTTTGAGAACAATATGTTAATAGGTCCAGCCAGCTGGCCTGTGGGGGCACTGCATTCAGACAGTACATGCACAGTGGCACCATTAGACTGTCCCCGTATCTAGAGCTAATTCTCCACAAGGTTGGTTTGACTGAGGGACGTGTTTCAAGGGGTCTTACAAGGAGCTAAAAACTGCATACAGTAATTTTTAACCAGAATACTGATACAAGTCATGGATCATTCAAATACTTGAAAGCTAAAGTAGACTTTCTTTTTAGTTCAGACAGGGAAGATACTATAAAGTAGGAATTTCATTTGTAACATTTTGTCTAGGAGTAAACAGATAAATTCAGTAATCTGTAGGGATTTAATAGCTTTTATTTTCTACTCTGTTACTTCTGTTTTGACCTCAGGCATCTTCAGACTTCTCCCCCAGGGAGAGAGCAACAAAGAGTGAGCACTAGGACACAGGCAGCGAGCTGGCTGCTCTCCTGACTTCCCGTTCTCCTTTATTCCTCAGGACAGACACATTTTCACATCCCAAGTTGAAAAGGATGTTACAGCACATGAAAGTCTTGGAAATGCTTTTCACATTATTTTACAGAAGGAAATTATAAGGACTCCAAATGAATGTAAGAGTTGAAGGGTTCTCTCTTAAGATTTTGAATCATTATAGTATAATTAAGAGATAGGATTTTCTTTTATTGTGTAGAGATTAGGATAGGATTGATACTTGCTTCCCTTTCAAAGCAAATGTTTTTTATGCTCAATTATCTCTAACCCAAAACCCTAATTACTTTATGCACAATATTGTCAAAATGACTTTCAAATAAACTGCAGGGATACGGGCTATTCTGTTTTTGAAGGCACGCTCTTTTTAATGCAGTCTAATAATCATTTCATTGATTTTTAAGTACCTGAATGCAGCTTTTCTTTTTGCTCTATGCAAATTTAATATCTTGGAGAGACAATTGAATTTAATAAAATTAGGCTCATTTAGTTTTGCTGATTGCTCTGACAGCTGTAATCTTTATCCATTTGTTACAAAAGTAGGATTGAGTTTAAGAAATGACCGTTTCTACTTAGATGTGGCATCATGCCTTGGGAGCTAATTTTAAGAGGTACCTACAGGCCAGCTCTTGAGATCTCTGGTTTTGTCCCAGATGACTGAGTCCTGCTGTCCAGTTAGGCTCTGCTGGTCTTCACTCCTGGTGTCAGCTTCCTGACCAGACATCAGATGCAGAGCCTCTCTCTCATGCAGGAAAACCCTTTTCACAGAGCGCGTGACTTAGATCATCCTCCAGTCTGTGACATCAGCAATTAACTTGTCTTTTTCTAAGAAACACCCCTAAGGCCATCATTCTCTGTCTGCATGTTGAGATAACTTTGGAGCTTCAAAGTATACTGAATCCTCCCAGGTGTGGTGGTATACACCTGTAATAGGCTGCTACAGGAGGACTGCAAGTTCAAGCCTAACTTGGGCAATTTGATAACTTGGAGGGTCCCTTAGGGGGACCTGAGGACATAGCTCGGTGTGAAGTGCCTGGGTTCAATCTGTAACATGAACGCATGAACAAATGAATAAATGCGAAGCACTCCCACCCCAGAGAGGTAAGACGGAGATTAGAAATGGCTAGAATCACCGAGTGATTCTAGGCACTGAGTGTGCACCTTTGAACCTCCCCCGCCTTGCTCCTGTGGGAGCCTCCCTTTCCTATCTCTGCCCAAATGGGGCACTGAGCAAGCGCCTCCCAGACACACTCCTTTATTAGGTGTCCTTGACCATTAATGTTTATATTATTTTTACTAATCATAGAGTCTTACCTTGAGCAGATTCATTAACAACAGACTCTGTCCAGTTACAGCTCTGACCATAGCAGGGAGCAAGGGATAGTGACAGTATAGGTAGGTGCCACTTACTTAGGAGTCTTGCTTAGAGTGTCCGTGAGAAATCCCAATATAGCAACAAAAAGAAAAATTATTACCTTAAGAATCAACGTTGACAAAATGTGTGGGGAGAATCAGATCCCTTCCCCTTGCCAATGTTTTTTTTGGAACAGACTTTACTCGATCAGTAACCACTTAAATGTCACTTCCTCTGGGACACCTTCTCTGACTGCATGCCACACGCCCCTCCCCCTCACTGCACAGACCGAGCACGTGACTTTCCCCATTACTTTGCGCCCTCACAGGTGGGCATGTGTCTTGCTTCATTCTGCATCCACAGTGCCCCCAGCACAGTTCCTGACAAGTAATACTGCTAATGAGTTTTGAAAGAAATCATACTTTGTGCTACAATTGGTGACTTCCAGATGGCAATATAATTATTTTTAAAACTTAAAGCAATGAAAGCTTCTGTATTCTTGCTGTGGAGAAGAAATAATAAAGAAATAGAAAATCTAAAGGTGAGCTAAATATCACAGATAGTAGAAAAATGTCCTTGATAAACAGCAATGCAGAAATACACCCTCTAGCACCTCTTGTGAGTGCCTTGGACAGCAGGACTTAGTCACCCAGGACAATATGGCAGACACACATGCCTACCTCCTGGTCCAGGTGCAAGGTTTTCCTTGGCTTGGTGCTGGTAGTATGGAGCCCAGAACACGTTGGTTGTCCAAAGGTATGTTTGTTTCTGACCAGAGAGCAGGAAACCCTGGTAATTTGGGAGAAGTCTGGGAAGAAGATTTCCCAAAGGATGGGAAGAGACTGGTGTGGTGTTATTAGATAACAAATGAAAGTATTAATGGTGTCATAATAAAACAGACATTGGAATCCTGGATTCGTCCTTTACAAACTTTGAAGTAGGGCATGTTTCTTAATTTGAGCATTAGTCTTCTTTCTTGCCTTTGAAAAAGACATGTGTCCTAAGGTGATAATTGGAAGCAGAAGATAGAGATATATCTGCAATCACAGGAGGAAAATTTAACATCCTTCTCTTCGGCATTAATAATCAGAGAAAAAAGATCAGTAAGGAAATAGATAATTTGCAGAAGAAGCAAAGCAGTCTTCACTTAATGGTCATACAGAGAACAACTGGGCCCAGCCCATGAAGAATATACATTACTCTTCCACACAGCACTTTTCCAAGAAGTAACAATACAGCCTAACTCCCAGGAGGCCTAACTTTTTATCTACTTTGTGTAGTGTAACCCAAGCACCTGGAGCAGGGCCTGGCACATCTGCAACATAGTGTTTGCTGAATGAAAGAACCAGTCACACATGGGGCCAAAGAGTAGTTCTCAAAAACAAAGTTAATGATAGAAAACCCATATGTTAGAAATCAGTAAAAAATGCAGATAGAAAACCCATATGTTAGAAATCAGTAAAAAATGCAGAAACACCATTTTAAGTGTCAAATTAGGTACTAGGAATTGAACTCAGGCAGTGCAGAGTTATAGCTGAGCCCTCTATCTATCTGATCTATTGCCTAAATTGACATATGACATTGATCTGTGTGTCTAGATCTATCAACAAGTTATCACTAATTTGCCCAGATTGGCCTCAAAATTGTAATCGTCCTCCTTCATCCTACCAAGTACCTGGCATTGTGGATGCTCATACATTACTATATATATTGAGCCAAAAATTAATGAACTCAAAACCTATGTCAGGAGTATAGGTAAAAAATAGCAAAATGGTCCTTTCACACAAAATGGGAAAATAAGGAGTAAAAGTTGATGTAGAAAATAGAAGGGATCAACAAGCTGATTGCTTGAAACCAGGAGAAAAGTGAGAAAGCATTAAAAAATTTGGCAAAGTATACAAGTTGCTGGGAGTAAACAGTGGGCAGGTATTTCAAACAGACTTGTCAATATATTGGGGGGCTGGAGATCCAGGTGAGTTAGGTAGAGTGCTTACCAAGCCTAGTGAGGCCCTGGATTTAATCCCTAGCCCCACAGTCAATCAACAAACTGGGGTACAAATAATATGGCTGAATTCTGAAGAAAAATAAAACTTCAGAGCTGATTCAAAAACACTTTAAAATTACAAATAGCAGTCATCTCTGGCAAAGAAATTAATAATTATAAAAGGCATCTCGAAGAAAATAAAATATCCATTTTATAAGTTTTCCTGCTAAACATGCAGAATACCGATTACTGCAGTCTTGCACAGCATCCATAGAATGAGAAATAAGAGAACTCAGTTTTTAGTCAACTGTGATATTGACTCCAAGACGAGACCCCATGTCAATGCAGTAAAGAAAATTTGCAGGTCTGTTACATTTATGAATGAGGATGCAAATGAACCTAGGAATAAATTTAACATAAAAGGTGAAAATACCAGTTTCTTGAAATTTGACTATGGTTTTAGTCAAATCCCAACAAGATTTTTCTATGAAGCTCGACAAAAGTAACTTAAAATGTTCCATAGGTGAAGAATAATCAAAGTAAGTCCAAAGAACATGACATATGAGAATTTTCTACCAGACGGCAAGATTGATTGCATCAGCTGTGGAAGTAGTGGCATGGGTATAAACTGGCTAGCAGAACAGAGTAGTTAGGAGCCATCACGCATGCATTTTAATATGTGAGATGGTGAGGTCTCTATATGGAAAACAAAGTAGAGTTCCTATCTTGCATCATATACAAAAATAAAATGCCAGGTAGATTATGTGCCTAGAGACAATACTATAAAACTTACAAGACAGTTCTGCATCAGACACTGAAATGTACTTGGTTAAGTATGTAATAGTGCATAATCCTGTGAAAACTTTCTGACTGCTTTAATACCACAATGGCTGTGTCTTGGTTTTGAACGTTTCTCCAAAGGATTAGCACTGTCAAAATTCTCCAACCCCTTGTACACAGACAATATGAATGCTATAATGTGATGTCTCTAAGTCAATTGCATTATCTTGCTTTTCTATTAGGTTAGTGGTGTACATCCAGGGCCAAAATGATACATGTACAATTTTGCACTAAATAAATGTAAATATTACATTTGACTTAGGAATTTTAAAAAGACAATATAGCATAATATTTACCTTCTTAAGAAGGATTTCCTCAGAGGAGAACTTTATAAAGCCCTCTAATCTCAGCACTCTCAGAGGCTAGGCAGGAGGATCACAGGTTTGAGGTCAATTTAGCCAATTCAGTGATGTACAGAGACTGTGTCTCAAACAAACAAACAAAAACTATGGAGCCTGATCATACAGCTCAGTACAAAGACCCTGGATTTTTTTTTTTTTTTTTTTTTTTTTTTTGATACAGCGTCTCTAGTTCAGGCTGGCCTTGAACTCACTATGTAGCCCAAGGTGGCCTCAAACTTGAGGCGATCCTCCTTCCTCAGCTTCCTGACTGCTAGGATTACAGGTGTGGCCACCACAGCTGGATAGTCCCTGGATGGAGGGCCTGGCGCACATACATGCACCCACATAGGCCCTCAAAACACTATGTGTAAAGGGTGAATAAATTCACGGTATCACAGAAATAACTGGCACTCACTAAGCAACCATAGAGACGGTGGAGCAGGCATGAAGCGCACAAGAGACTTGCAACTGGCACGGTGGACAAAGCCCAGAATCCGGAATCCGGAACTGCAAACAGAAATGCCCATCAGAAAAACCAAAGACCCAGACATTTCAAAAAAATTCAGGGGGCTCAACCATTTTATAAAGCAACTTACCTATCATTAGAGAGGTGCAAAATAAAATCATAATGTTACCATCTTTAACTCATAACATTGGTGAGAGAGTTTAGTACCCGGAAACAGGTGGAAACAGCAGGATCTCTAATTTCCTCTCTGTGGGGAGTAGCCGCTTGGAGGTACAATGACATTACCCAAGGAGAAAGCAAATTCACCTGCTTCTCCATTCCTTACATGTCCTGGGAAAGCTCCCACGTGTGCACCAGAAAGCTCGAGAAGAACGTTACCGCTGCACAGGTGCCAGCAGCAGACAGCCAGGAAATCACCTGAGCGTGATACAAATAAATAACAAAACAGGCAAAGACACTGAATGTCATCATTCAGCAGGAGCCATAAGTGAGTATGGAAAACTGTAGACCAGCTAAGGCAACAACACAGAGGACTCGGGAAAATACTGTGAAACAAAAAAGCCCAATTTGGGAGAGAGTATGTGTGATAGAACTCCATGTAGACAAAGTTCAGGGTACTTTGACCTTTTTCATCTGCGATGCTGGGGATCGAAGCCAGGACCTCACTCATACTAAGCACACATGCTACCATTAGGCCACATCCCCAGCCCTAATAAGATACGCTAAATAAAAGGCAGTACAATATGAAGAAAAGCAAATGAATGATACAGATTTGATAAGTGACCATCTCTCTGGGTGAGATAGGAGCACATGAAGGTTTGAGAGCTGAAGATTATGATCTTTGAAATTGGGTAGGAGGTATGTGGATTTAATTTTCTTATACTTAAAATTGCATTACATCCTGATACACCCTAAGTTGAACATACATGGTGATGAAACTGCAGTGAATTCACCTAACCTAAACACCCTCGTTGAGCGGCACAGCAGCTCTGGGTATCCAGTGGTTTCCCCTCATGGCCCTGGGTCTCTCCATGGTTGCCCTCCATGACAGAATATAGCCTTGTGTATCACTGGCCTGGGAGAAGGTCAAAATGGAAACTTCAAAGTACACTTTCTACCAAATGCATGCCTTTTTCACACCATCATAATGATAAGAAATTCTAGGTCCAACCATTGTAAATTGGGCAGTGCTTGTAATTATACTTTACTCCTGTTTTACAAATCTTTTTCCCCTCTATTCAATATTCTAAAAAAGTAGTCACCTTCAGATGCTAATACAGGTGAAAAGAACAATCCGTAGTAGGTACAGTAGGAATCTGAGAGGAAGCCCTCCATTTCTGAAGCAAGGACACCTTTTATATCATATTCCCCTTATTCTTCAGTGTCCCCTTGTTCTCCGTGAAGGGAAAGCCAAACGAAGGATTTATCAGGTCTATGAGGCCAGCAGTGGCCGCTTAGAATGGTAAAACCACAGATTATTAAGACAAAGTACTTGTAGACAAGACAGGCAAACGTCTTTTTGCAAATGGAGAAACTGAGGCTCAAGAAGCAGTGATTTGCCCCAGCTCACTGCAGCCTTTAGAGTGGAGTAGAATTAAAGATCAAGCTCTGGTGCTAACCAAGGACATTCTGTTCCCTAGGGAGGAAGGTGGCTTGGGGAGACCTTCAATCTGGGTTGTAGTCCTGGTTCTATCACTCAGCTGAGTGGACCACAAAGGCAGTGCCCTTCCAGGAAGCCCATTTTCTTTTGAGTAAATTATGAATAAAAAAGCCAGGAGAGAGCACCAAGCTAGTGAAGGGGTAAGCAGCAGAGAAAGAGCCTCTCTGAGAGTTGCCATCCACATGCTGGAATACAGCCATGTGGGGAAGACAAGAAGGAGGGAAGGGGGTTCCCTGGGCCCAGGAGGGATCTGAAGTGTGAATTGAAGCCCACAGAGAGAGTGAAGAGGAAAGCTTCAACAAAAAAGCAGGTAGCCGATGGCGCCTTCTCCCTGAGACAAGGTTCACTGCATGAGATCAGTGATTCACACCTGTAGACACACAGTGCTGCTGGTGACCCCAGCGACCTTCACGGAGAGATGAAGCAATGGAGGGGAGCAGTGGCTGTGAAGAACTGCACTAGGTGGCAGTGAATGCTGAAGGCTCAGCCATCCAGCATGAGAAAGTGATTGGCTGGGAGCCATCTTGTAGAGGGGCCAACTGAGCTCACAATTCAGAGCAACTGCTGGCTCCATCTAGCAGCCCCCAGCTGAGCTCAGGCCCATGCAGGGTGCACTGATGACTGCAGGCTGAATGAGTCTGGACTTGGCCAGAATGTGCCAGCTTACTGAGATGATCCACTACCCTGCCAAAAAGCTACTGCGGGCTTGCTGGGATAAGTCAACACAGATTGGGACTCTGTCTCCACATGTTGTCTACCAGTGACAGCAGAGACAAACCTGGACATGGACTTTTTCTTTTTCTCCCTCTTTCTTGTTGTTTTTGTCTTGGTTGTTACGGTTTTGTTTTTGATTTCTGCTTTCCATTTTTTTCTCATTCACTGTTTGAACTTGTTTTTATATGAGTGCGAACATGATTTCTAGCATTTTGTGGTTGTGATTCTGTTCCATTTCTTCTCATTTCTTTCTTCTCTCCCTCCCTCCAGTCACCTACGCCAGTTCCCAGTCAGCAGGGTCCCCATTTGTCCTCCAGCCCTCCTTCTAATCTCTTTCTCTTCTTCTTCTGTTTCTCTTATTTTCTCTGTAACGTATTTTAAATTTTAACTCCTGAGGACAAAATTGACCTATAAAGGACTTTTATACTTGATATACTTTTCTAGTTTGTTTTAGATTTTGTTATATAACCACAATTCTAGTTCATATGGTTAAAGGTGACAAATTAATGGTTAATTCAGCTTGTCATTTTCTAGGTGTGCTTGATGCTATTGGCATTACTGATGGTACCTCTATAGCCAAAAGTGACATAATTGTTCTAAACTGCTGTTCTTCCTAGTATTCTAAGACTGAGATTGACTAAGGGCCACCAAAAATACTGTGACAGAATGCCAAAGAACCAGGGACTGATCCAATCAGAAAGTAACTTCTAATCCCCAACAAATTGAAGATGTAGAATCTTGCAACACATTCAACATACAAAAACCAGCTACACCTAGAAGATACCTTGGAGAAGTAGTCATTTTCTAAGGATTCTAAATACTAACAATGAAGTAACTTACCACAGGATATTTATAAGCATTGCCTTAGGAAGTAAACTGAAAAAAAAAAAAAAAAGAAAGTGAGAAGACACAAATAAGATGCAACCCCAGACATCCAGTTCACCAAAGGCAAGCCCAGGGGGCAACGAGGTAGGACAATCCCAAATCTACCCACTTGGCCTCTCTGAAGTGGTAACAACAAAGCAATTAAATGAGACTCTAGGAAAAAAAAATCAAAGCAGAAATAATTTTGCAGATAACTGCAGAGATGGTGTCTACAACGAAAACCACACTTAGTGATTCTAGAGCAGAGACATAAAAATACAATAGATGAACTTAAACGATAGAGGCAATGAATGCTCAGCATAGGAAAGAAATGGAATTGATAAGACAGATTCAAACAGATATACAGGACAATAAAAATTTCATTGAAAGTATCTAGAAAAAGCCAGGCGTGGTGGCGCATGCCTGTAATCCCAGCACTCGGTAGGCTGAGGCAGGAGGATTGTTGCAAGTTCGAGACCAGCCTGAGCTACAAAGTGAGCTCAAGGCCAGCCTGAACTGCACAGCGAGACCCTGTCTCAAAAAGACCAAAATAAGTAAATAAATAAATAAATAAATAAATAAAAGTATCTAGAAATGCTACACATGAATAAAATCTTAAAAGCTGTTGGAGAAAAGGTTTCTCTAACACTTATAAACACCTATAAAAGAAAGCCCATCAGAATCACAGCTGACTTCTCAGTACAAATCCTCAAGACAAGGAGACCTTGGAGTGAAGTATTTCAAGTACTAAAGGAAAACAACCTTCAACCCAGAGTGATGTACCCTGCAAAACTATCTTTCAAAACTGATGGAGAAATAAGAGAATTCCATGACAAAGAATATCTGAGGAAATTTATGACCAGCAAAACAGCACTCTAAAATGTTTTGAAGGACATTGTAGGAAGAGATAACACAGAGTACAACTTCAGGAACCCCAGCAGAAGGGATGCACCAGGTAAGGCAAACAATTAAACAAAGGGAGGGAAAAGAAGGGGGAGCCAGCAACAGAAATTTAACATGACAAGGATAAGTCAATACATATCAGTTAGAACCATCAAAGTTAACGTTTTCAACTCACCAATCAAAAGACACACTGGCAGAATGGATCAAGAAGGAGATCCAGCTATATGCTGCATACAAGAAACACATTTAATTCACAAAGCAATCCATAAGCTGAAAGTCAAAGGACAAAAGACAATATTCCATGTGACAGGAATGCACAAAAAAGCTGGGGTAGCTATTCTATTTGCAGACAAAGTGAATTTCAAGCCAGGATTGATTAAGAAAGACAAAAAAAAGGTCACTACATCCTTGTAAAGGGAACAATATCAGTGGAAAAGGTAACAATCATGAATATAATGCAACAAATACCAGAGCACCCAGCTATATAAAATACGTATTAGTGGGCATGAAAAATCAAATAAGCACTAACGTGATTGTACTGGGGGATCTGAAAACCCCACTGTCACAAAAGATAGATCAACCAGACAAAAAATCATCAACAATGAAACATTAGACCAGAACAACATTTTTGAACAAATGCATGTAGTAGATGTCCACAGAATGTTCCACCCCATAACATCAGAATACACATTCTTCTCAGCTGCACATGGGGCATTCTCCAAAACAGACCACATACTAGCTCATAGAACATGCTTAAGTAAATGCAAAGGAACTGAAATTATCCCATGTATGTTACCAGCCCATGGTGCCAAGAAATTAGAAATCAATGGCAAAAGAAACTGCAAGAACTCCAAAAACACATGGAAATTAAAATAGCATCCTCCTGAACAACCATTGGGTCACAGATGAAATTAAAGAAAAAATTAGACAGTTTCTACAGTTAAATGATAATGACAATGCAACATAGTGGAACTTAAGGAACACAATGAAAGCAGTCCCAGTCCTAAGGGGGAAATTTATACCAGTATATACCCGTATCAGGGAAATGAAGCAAGTGCAAATAAACAATTATTGAACTTCAAACTTCTAGAAAAAGAAGAGCAGGCTATGCCAAAAGTCCGTACTAGTGAGGACATTATAAAGAATCAGAGCAGAAATTAATGCATTGGAGACTGAAAAAAAAATACAAAGAATCAATGAATCAAAGAGTTGTTTCTTTGGAAGATCAACAAACCCTTATCCACCATTCTCAAAAAAGTAAAGACCCAAATTCATGCAATTAGGAATAATAAGAACTCTTCAGAAATCCAGAAGATCATCTATATCTACTTTGAAATCTTGTTTTCTAATAAGATGGAAAATGCAGAAGAAACGGACATATTCCTAGATACACATGAATTACCAAAGTTGAATCAAGAAGATATAAAAATCCTAAATATATCAATCAATGAAATCAAAGATATAATTAAAAACCTACAAACAAAGAAAAACTCAGGCCCTGGCAGATTCACTGCTAAATTCTACAAGAAATTTAGAGAAGCCCTAACACCACTACTTCTCAGTCTTTAATGAAATCAAAAGGGAAGCAATACTCCCCAAGTCATTCCTAGGAGCAAGAATTACCCTGATACCGAAACCAGAGAAGGACTCAACTAAGAAAGAGAATTATAGGCCAATCTCCCTAATGAACATAAATGCAAAAATCCTCAGTAAGATAATGGCAAACAGAATGCAGCAAATCATCAAGAAAATTATATGCCATGACCAAGTGGGGTTCATCCTAGGGATGCAGGGGTATGGTTCACCATATGTAAATTAATAAATGTAATACACTATATTAACAGAGCCAAGGACAAAAATCATATGATCACCTCAATAGATGCAGAAAGAGCTATTGACAAAGTCCAACAACCATTCATGGTAAAACTCTGCAGAAAATTGGAACAGATGGCTTTTATCTCACTCTGATAAAAGCCATGTATGACAAATCAACAGCCAACATCATACAAAATGGAGAAAAATCTGGAAGCTTTCACTTAAAATCAGGAATAAGACAAGGATGTCCACTGTCTCCACTCTTATTCAACATATTCAACTTTAGCCAGAGTATTTAGACAAGAGAAAGAAATAAAGGGAATAACAACAGTAGAGGATGAAGTTAAATTATCATTATTTGCTGATGACATAGTACTCTGCATAGAAGACCCCAAAAACTCCACTAAAAATAATGCTAGATTTAGTAAGCAAATTCAGTAGCCTAACTGGATACAAAGTCAACACTCAAAAATCATAGCTTTCTTGTACACAAATAACAAACTCATTGAGAGAGAAATTAGGGAAACAACACCTCTCACAATAGCATCCAAAAAAAAAAAAAACCTAGGAATCAATCTAAGGAAGGCTGTAAAAGATCTCTGCATTGAAAACTACAGAACTCTGAAAAAGGAGACTAAAGTAGATATCAGAAAATGGAAAGATATCCCTTGCTCTTGGGTAGGAAGAACTAATATAATGAAAATGGCCATCCTTCCAAAACTTCTATACAGATTTAAAGCAATTCTTGTCAAAATTCCAAAAGGGTATCTCACAGAATTGCTGCAGACCAAAGACAGTTTATCAATAGCCAAGGAACTTCTGTTCCCCACATTTTTCTCCTCTTACTCTTCCTTCCCTGGCACCACAATAGATTGGAAGCCTTAAATTAGACAACCACAATAGATTGGAAGCCTTTGAATATAGCCAATGAATTTAAAGGATAGCTGCTTCCTATGCATAGGGTTAAAAACCTCCACTTCCCCACCACTCAGCATGCCTGCTGCCTCCTGTCTGAGTTCATTCGTGCCCTTTTGCAGAAGTAAACTTTAAACTTTGCCTTATCTGTTGCTCTAACTTGTTGTCTAAGTGTATTCTTTCTGGCATCAACACTTTGAGTCTGGCAGTTCATTTCCAATATTATGTAGCTGCCCTTGAGCTTACAATCATCTTCCTGCCTCAGCCTCCTGAGTCCTGGGATTATAGGGGTGTGCCACCATGCCCACTTAAAATGGTGAATTTTATGTTACATGATTTTTTTTTTACTCAATTAGAGACAAAACAAAGTTTTGCTAGGTAGCCTGGTTCTAATAGTGGATCACAAACTAAATGTTACTAGATTGTGCTGCTTCCTGCTTTGTGTTTGTTGCCCAGGATTGTTTTTGCTGTTCTAGGTCTCTTCTGGTTCCAGATGAATTTTAGGAATATTTTCTCTAGATCTGTGAGATATACTAATGGTATTTTACTGAGATTGCATTGAATCTGTATAATAATTTTGGGAATATGGCCATTTTCACAATGTTCTTTCTCCCTATCCATGAGCATGGAACACCTTTCCATTTTCTGAAATCCTCTTTGATCTGTTTGTTCAGAGTACTGTAATTTTCACTGTATAGATCTCTTACTTCCTTTGTTAGATTAATTCCTAAGGATTTCATTTTTTTAGAGGCTGTTGTGAAGGGTGTCATTTCCCTAATTTCTCTCTCAGGACCTTGCACTTGCCAGGCATGTGCTGTGTCACTAAGCTATATCCCCAGCCCAAATATTACTTTTTTGTTCTATATTGCATTTTGAGTTTTCTGTCTTTTTAGGAGGATAAGAAGCAAACCTTCATCTTGTAATTGTATACAAAGAAAGAATGAGATACAGAGAGAAGTAGTGGATTTATTTATCATAATACTGTAGGAAATTAGAAGGCATCACCTACATATCTGGGTTATTAACATTCAGGTGATTAGTATGTAACAGCTATAGTTCTTTTCACAATATGGACATGATATACAACAACCAATAAATAAAATTAGAAGTTCCCAGTTAAAAAGTGTTACTGGACTCTAGATAGCTCACCTCTCCTTCTGGAGTTAGATTCCAGGTTCTTCTCATCTCAAATAAGGAATTGAACAAAACAAGTAAAAAGCAGTGGCCAAGTTTATTCGAGTAAAAGTGAAGAGCAGGGGAGAGATGGGCTCTGCAGAGCCAGCTCGGGCCAAATAAAAAGAGGGCCAAAGCACAAGTAAAAGTACGCATTGTATCTAGAAAACAGCCTGGGTTACCATGGAAAGTTAGGAGAGCAAGCTCTACGTGGCTTGCCTCTTATTATGCTGTCTGAATCTCAAGGGAACCTATGAGAACTTTTATACCTGGGTTCTAAGAGGAGGTGCTGGGATCCCATGTCTCAGGCTTACAGCAGCTCTAGGATGTCCTATTGAAACCTGTTCAAATTCTTGCAAGAAATCTACTTGGAGAGTTTTGGGAACTTTTCTGTGCATGTGTCCTTGATCTTGTAATCAACAGGTCACACATACTGCCACAGTTGGCTTTGCCATCCCCTAATCTCCTATCTCAAAAGCAAACAAATAAATGAAACCACTTCACAAATTAAGGACACAGAGGCAGGGAAAAATGCCAGCTGTCCTGGGTGCCGTGGAGCAGGGTCTGAACACATCCTGGAGATGGCTGAAAAGTGATTCTAGGACTTGGGGCAGAGTCAGAGGAGAGGACATGTACTGAGTTCAGCATTGAAGAGAAGCAGGCAGTCTCTGGGCAGGATTGGTGGAACGTACAGATTGAGTGTCCTCACAGGTGTGTTCTGGAAGATGCCTTTCCATGGTCCTTATGCATCTGGCCCTCTGGCTGTTTGGCTGACTGTGGGTGAAGCTCTGGACCTGGAGGGCAAGGTGCCCAAAGTGCACCCTCTATGGCAGGAGCCAGGCTTCAGGGTCCTCATCCCACCCAGTCCTGTGGCTCCTGTCTGTGCAACAGCCCCAGGGCCACCAGTGCAGCCTGTGCTGGGAGCCAGGCTTAGGGTGCCAGCTGCCTTGGTCCCCTGGACAGACCTGGACTCTCCATGTGGACCTCATGTGCATTTCTCCTTGACTTATGGCCCAGGGTCATAGTGGAGCTCAGCTCAGGAGAGAACCAGCTTATCCCTAAAGCAAATCAAAAAACTTTTTTTGGTTTGTTTAAAAAATTAGAAAGTTGACCCAAGGAACTCATCTAGATTTTATTTTTTTTTAATTTTATTTTTAAGACAAAAGAACACAGAATAACACAGAAACAATACAGAAAATCAAGTTATAGAGAAGATAGTAGGGAATTGGCACTGGATGCTGTATAACATAATGTTATCTTCATATTTGTTATAACAAAATCAATAAAGGAAATACCAAATTACAGAGGAGACAGCAGGGAACCATCACTGGATGCTGCATTACATAGTGTTGTCTTTGCATTTGTTAACACAAAAACAATAAAGGAAACACCAAATTACAGAGAAAATAGTAGGGGGCCACCACTGGATATTGCATCACATAATGTCATCCTCACCCCTATCACTCAGTTATATAGATAATGGTTTGTTCAATTACTCAATTTTCTCCACCTCACCTCTGTCCTTGTACCATTCTGTCAGTGGTCTTCCCACTGGTAATAACTGCACTTTTGGTTTATTTACTCCCTCATGCTCTTACTTTGGGAAGAGACTTGGCTGCTTCTAAATGTGCTGTATAATACATGGGTGTACACAAATTACTATGGCAGGAGGCCGAGAAGCACCCTCTGGCAAGCCTCACAGTTGTTGGGTGTCTAGTAGGGTAGGCAGGGTTACACAGCGAACCACCAGGCTCTGTTAGCATGTCTGCATCTATAGGCTCAGGCGAGTGTTCAGGGCCATCCCAGAGGCCAGATAGAGTGCCTAGTATGCTCTGGAAGCGGGGCAGAGTGCCTGGCATGCCCCCGGGGGCGGGGCAGAGTTCTGGGGGTGGGGCGGAGTGCCTGGCACATCCCAGGGACCGGGCGGAGCTCCAGGGCTGGAGCGCCTGGCACACACCAGGGGCCAGGTGGAGCTCTAGGGAAGAGGCGGAGTGCCTGGCACACCATGGGGGCCGGGCGGAGTAAAATTTATTTAGTTATTTGTTTCTTTCTAATGAATTGACCATTACATTTCCAAAGTTCTGAAATGGCTAACAGACCATAGGAAGATACCACTTTAGGCTCCTGCTTGAAACCAACAGCTTCAGAAAACTGCTGGCCTTGATTCAGGGCCAATAGATTTTATTTAAATAAATCAAATCTCTGACAAAATGTTACTTAGGCATGAGTTTGGAACTACCATATAAAACATTGTTTATTTGGCTCATAGAGCAAGACTGTCATGGTCTCTTCTGGCATAAACACTTTTGTCTTGAAAAATACCAGTAACCAATGCTATGGATTTCTATACAGGAAAATCTGAGTCACCTTGGGGTCCACAAAACTCCTTGATGAAAATGTAGAGTTAATTTTGTGCTAAATAAAACATGAAAGTGGTTTCATTTATAATGGGGGCAGGGATGTGAAATGAAGGTAATAATTCCCCATATCATAGTATCATTTTATTATTCTGAATTTTTAAAAATCATCACTTGTAGATACCATTCCAATTCATAAGGTCAGTGAGGTTGTGCACCTCAGGGTTCACAGTGACAGTATGAATCTGTCCCCTTGTAAAGAGTCCGTGGCTGCTTTGGAGTCTGGGAGGGGAGAGAAGACAGAAACAGAACTTATGGAGTGTCCATTGTGCGCCAAGATCCAGGCTGGGAGCTTTCACATCTGCTCTTCCAGTTAGTGCCTGTGACTGAGATAAATACTGCTACCTCCAAGTACTTCCCAGAGCAGAGGGAGGCTCAAAGTCTTCCCAGAAGATGTCCAGAGTGACACAATGTCTATAACTGGTGGTGGGAGAAATCAAACCCAGGTCTTTCTCTTCTATGCTAAGGCCATTTTTCTTTGCAAACATAGAACCTACAGTAACTCTGGGGATACCCAGACAGTGCCCTCAGCACCTAGGATGGATGCCTGTCCCTGGAGTCCCCTCACTGCCTGGTGAATCTGGGATAATAGTGCTCCAGTCCCCATGATGGATGAGGAGCTGTGGCCTTAGGGACAAAGTGAGCAGAACAACTTTCCAGCTTTCAACCTTGGTGTCTCCATTGTAAAATGGCCCTAACCACACTTGACTTTCAGGGCGATTGTATGGGTTTAAGGCAAGCTGAGGCTCTAGCAGTGAACCTGAATGAAGAGGGAATGAAAACGTTTTCTGATTTGGGAGACGATGGATGAAGGATCCTGCTACTGACAAGGAGAATAGGATGGAGTCAGGAGAATAAGATGGAGCCATGTGAGTTTCCTTCCACGGATGCACGCACACCTTGAGTGTGTGTACACTTACAAATGCATGGACATTCATCTATGCATGTGTCCACACATGCATGCATATGCATTGGAAATGTGTGCAATGTCCCTTCTGTCAGAACCATTTGAAGGCAGCTTTCTAGTAGAATTTTGCAATGACCAGAGAGAGGCCTGGTTGGAAATAGCCTCCTTGCCACGCTGTAAATGAGGTGGCACTCGGTGTCTCCATCTTCACCATGCTGTCATAAAAAGGGCCCAAGTCAGAGCAGAAATGGGAGAGATTTCCTGCATGCTAACACCCAACCATGCAGTGGATCACAGGAAACCTTTGTAAGGAGCCAGCTTTTCCAGACCGAAAGGGAGGCCTGCATTGCTGGAGACAGAACAAGGGGCTTCCTTGTGGGTGTGGGAGGCCCCTTCCACAGGCCTGAGCACCGACACAACAGAAACACACAGCACGAGAAAGCCAGCTGGGTAACCTGGACAGGTCAGGCGGGCAGGGCTCAGCCAGACCTATGGCATCGATGTGCACATTCGCCTGGCCCTTGCACCAGGGAGTGGGAAGCCCTCACCTGCTCTGGGTTTTCCAAAGTATGTAGGGCATTTCATCTGTGTCACATGCTCTCCTGGATGCAAGTGCAGGACAGAGGACAGATAACGTCTTAAACAGAATTCCAGGTCATACTGGGCACTGTGCTAAGCACTTCCCATGCCTTAATCTCACATGCTTCTCAGGGATACTCTGGGAAATACAGTTACTCTTCCACTTTTTTCACATAAAAATTGAGTTCATGTAGGAGCTGGGCTTTTTGTCTTTTAGGTGTGTCTGCTTGTGAATGTTTGTAGCACAGGAGAGTTAGACATAAAAGAGATCTGAGAAAATTGTCCATTTGGAGACCATGCACAGATGCAGGAGAAAAGCAAAACATTAGAGCACATAAAGGAAATATAATTTAACAGCCATGAAAAAGGATAAACTGGAGACTTTTATAGGTAAATGGATGCAATTCAAGACCATACTCATAAGTGAAATAAATCAGACTCACGTGTGAACAGTGTATTGTCTCCCTAGTGTAAGATGCTGAAAGAATAAATAAGATCCAAAATGTGTAATAGATATTGTAAAATGGGAAAGAATTTCAAAAGGAAAGAGAAACTGGCAGGGGGGAATGGAAGAAAGAAGGAAGGGAAAAACTATGTATATGTGCATGTGTGTGTGTGTGTGTGTGTGTGTGTGTGTGTGTCTGTGTGTGTGTAAAAGATAGTTAAGACAGTTATACTAGTAATTTCTTTTAGTTCATTGGAAAGAAAGGTTTGTGCTAATACTGTTTGGACAATTATAAATCTTTTTTTTTTTTTTTTTTTTTGGCGGTACTGGGGATCGAACTCAGGACCCTGTGCTTGCTAGGCAACCGCTTATTCCACTGAGCTATATCCCCAGCCCTGTTTGGACAATTAAATGCCAATATATTGTACTCGGAGTAACTAATTTAAAGATAACAGTATGCAATGCATTAATCATTGTTACCCTCCTATTTTTTTGAAATATTTTTCTCTTTAAAATTAAAAAAAGGGTCAGGGATATAGCTCAGTGGCACAGTTCCTGCATAGCAAGCACAAGGTCTTGAGTTTGTTTCCTGGTACCAAAAAAAAGGAAGTATAAAATTAAAAAGAAAAAAAGAAAGCCAGTCTCCTGTGGCTGATAGGAAGTTTGCATGCAATACTGGGTGCAGAAGCTTCATAGTACAAGTGGGTAAATGCTAACTCCTTCCTTGCATCCTACTAGTGAGGGGAGGAGGACAGGGCAGGTTGTCGTTAGCCTAACACACCCTGGGCAGGAGGGCAGAGTCCTGTACTCCTCTGGGCAAACTGGCTCACACAAGGGCGTCTTGCTGCTTCTAGTTCAGTCTTCTCAGTGCCCTTTGAATTTTGGTTTTCATCTTCATACTGAATTTATATTTCTGGTTTCAACTGAGTAGACATTCGTGTTATATACATGCAAATCATTATAGTGGTTCTCTGTGTACTCCAGAGACATGGGGCTTTGTTATCTCTAAGAAAATCCTGGTGGAAACCAAGAGAATCAAGCTGAAGAAAGGTCTCTGCTTGAAACCAATTTCTTGGAGCTGGGAGGCGCTATCGTTCACGCTCTTTTTCATTATTCTTTCTTTATTTTTTGGAAGAAGCACAAACTCCTGTATTGAATCTCTTTCTACCCAGCCCCACGGCCTGCCCACACTCTGGGATCTTACCCTGGGTGGGAAACAATCAGAATGACATTCCCTCCTCTTGGGGACACTGTGTGACATCATCTCTCTGCTGCCACTGGATCAGGACAGTTGGGGGAGGCTGGGGCCTTGTGGTGCCCAGGGCCCCTGTGAGGTTGACTGAAAGGTACCAGTCAGACTCTTGCTCCAAAATACCACGTCCCTTACCATCAAAGTATCTAGAAACCAAGCACTAGAAAGACAGTTTGTGAATTCATACTCATTCCCTGAGTTTTCTAAAAAGAAAAACAAAGGCAAATCCCCCCGAGGGTAGCAGATGTGGGGCTCCTGTGGTCATTATTTGTGGATGGAGGCTGCAGCAGCAAAGAGGTCAGAGTCACGGGTCGGGTGAGCCCATGCCAGCCTGGCCATTTGCTGCTTGCAATCCTTAACTTACGTGATCCTCAGTTTCCTCAACAAGAAGCGCAGAATCCATGCTACCTCCCTCACAGTACTGTTGGAAGAGATAGTATGAGGTCCTCCGCCCAGGCCCGCTAGGGCCATCAAGGCCATTCACAGATAAGCACTGCTGCTATTGGCATCTGTGTGGAAGTCACCTTCTTCAGGAGGCTGGATGTGGAAGGGACCTTGTTCTTCACAATAGATGCCCAGTTTGATGTAGGCTAAAGTTCAGGGAGTGACACCAGGTTCTTCAGCGCACTGTCATGTGGTTGCAAAGGAAGACAGGCAGCTAAGCTACGGGGCCAGGAGCAGCCACCATATCTGCTGAGAAGGCCATGGAGCCCTTACACACCAGCAGAACAGCTCCTCTAGGGTGAAGCCAGGCCTGGTCACTGAGGGCCCATGGGGAACAGGCTATGAATGTTATGGTTTGAACCTGGAAAGTCTCTGAAGATCCATGATTAAAGGTTTGACGCCAGTGTGGCACTGTTGGAAGTTGGTAGAAATCTGAAAAAGTAGTTCCTGAGGAGGTTTTTTTTTTCACTGGAGGGGAACTATTGAAGGGGAACTGTGAGAACTTGGCCACTTCCTCCTCCTTTCTTTTGCTTCCTGGCTACTGTAAGATGAGTAGTTTTGCTCTGCTGTACACTTTAGTCATGATGTGCTGCCTTGTCATAGGCTCCAGAGCAGCAGGACCACCCAATCATGAAGTTCAACCTCTGAAAGTATGAGCTGAAACAAGCCTTTTCTCTTTGTAAGTTGATGATGCAGGTGTGTGCTGTAGCAGCAGGTGTCTCACTGTGCAGAAGGAAGCACAGTGGTGAGGGGAAGGGCCGGCGGGTAGAGCCCGCAGTACAAGGAGGCGGCTGGCCTTCACTCAGGCTGGAGTTCTAGCAAGATCAGCCTGTGGACAAATCCAAGTGGAGAGGCCAGGAGCAATTCTGATTATCATTTCACAGGAAAAGATCATAGACCCAGGTCTGGACTTTGTAGAGGTGTGATCAAAGACACAGAGAATATTAAGATTTTAAAAATGTATTACAGTAAAAGGCACATTGCCATGAATTCTCCTCAAAACACTTCCCCTTGCTTCAAACACACAGATCCCTTTGTTCTTGCCCTCTCTGAAGCAGCTCTGGAAGACCCCTTGTAATTGTCTTTAGTGGTGCTGTTCTGATTGCTTCGCTGTCTTGAATCCATTCAAAACATTTCCCTTTCGTGGTCATTTTGACTTTGGGAAAGAGTCAGAAGTTACATGGTGCTAGATCTGCTGAATAAGGTGGATGAAGACACACTGAAAAATTTATATTTGACAGAAACTACATCTCAAAGACACTCCCAAAAGAGGACTTGCAGAACTGCTTCAGAAAGTGCCCAGAATGATGGTATGCATGTGCCTGAAGCAAGGAGGAGTATTTTGAGGGGGACCAATGGAATGTGTCTTTAACTGTAATAAATTTTGAAAATTTAAATATAGTATCTTTTGAGGACACCTCATATGATTATGAAACTTCTGCCATTTCCTGCTGATGAATGTACTTTCAAGACATAGTTCAAGCTTCCCATGGACAGCAAAGGGGAACTCTAGAGTAGCAAACTCCAGCAGATTTTTTGCAGTGATGGAAATGTTCTATATCTATATAGCCGGTACAGTGGCTACTGGCCACAGGAAGTCGTCAAATGCTAGAAATGTCGTTTTGTCTACAATCAGTTAAAGGTGAAATATCTGCTACTGGCTAATGTATTGAGGAGTGCAGCCTTGAGAGTTTCAGAACTGGCAAAAGTTGGTCTCTCTCTTTTTTTCTTTTTTCAGTGTGGGGGATTGAACTCATGACCTTGTGCTTGCCAGACACGTGCTGCGCCACTGAGCTGTAGCCCCCACCCAAGAGCTGGTCACTTGAATTAATAATATTCCATCTGGTGATGGCAGATAGTTCCTGAGATTCAGGCTGAGAGAGGGAGACCTAGGGCCAGTGGACAAGGACTCTGTGCTTCTCTGTTCTCTAGAACAGCAAAGACTTGACCCATGTAGCTGGAGAAAGAAGTCCAGGTATCTCTGCTTCAGCCTTGGCTTCTCCAGCACTTGGGACTTGGGTACCTCTCACTCATCTGTCAGATGCCAGGTGTCACCTGCCTAGAAACTAGTCCTTTCCCTCCTTCCTCTCAAACCCTCGGTGGGGTGCCCTTCTCTGTGTCCCTGCTATGCCTCAGTTGCCACCTGTTGTCTTAGCTGTGACTGCCAAGCTACTGGTATCCAGTAGGCCTTCAGTTATTATTTAATTGGGGCAGATCAGGGTCACATCAAGGCATCCATTCTTGCTGACCTCAGACAAACTATTCTTGGACCACCATCAAGACAGAACTTGTGGAATTTAACCTCTTTTTGTTGTTGTTCCACCCATATCGAGGACCTGTGTGTGTCAAGCATTAAGCAAGTATTATAGAGTAAGAGCCAGCTCTGGGACCTCAGACTTTTGCAGTGCAGTCTGGGCTGGAGCAGGGCTTATACCCGGGTTTTGAGTAACCTTTGTGGTGCAGTACTCTTCCTGATGTCTGTTCCTGTTTCTGTCTGCAGAGGAGGAGTGATGGTTCTGCACTCCCAGGGTGAGATGTCAACAAGATATTATTTTATTGACCACATTACTGCCGGCCCTCAGTGCAGAATCTTCTATCGAATATAAAAACAAAAGTGGTCAAGTGGTTTTGTGTGGTCACTCATGTCCTTGTGGAATCTGGCTGGTTTCTGACCACACCTCCTCTCCTCCCTTAACTGAGCAGGCAGCCTGTTTGCCTGGAAATCTGCAGACAAGGTCAACTCCAGGCGCACAGGCTATGGACCTCCACTGAGGTAGGCAAAGGGACAGGATCACAGTCCTGACTGGGTTGTCGTCTCCACTGTGAACAGTTTCTTGGCCATTTCCTTGGCCTCAGCCATCAGCCCTTCTGTGGAGTGCTGTCCCTCATGCTCCCTCAGTCTTATTTCTCTGATCTCAGACTTGTCATGCACCCCGCCATCTAGGGTACCTCTCCTTCCAGTCAGTCACATAGTGCTGAGCGATTTCCTTCTTCTTTGTCTGACTTTTTGATCTGTGCTATCTATTTGCAGGGGCTTCCTGTTCAATGTCAGATATGTCCTTTGGGTCTTTTTCCTTTCCTAGCCAGAGGATCGGGACTCCTCGTAGGAGGAATTGCCTGACCATCAAGCTTAACTAACAGGGAACTTTTAAAAAAACCACTCCTGCTCCCCTTTCCTTAGCCAGCTCCTCTGCACAAAGCAGCAATGCTGTCAGCAAGTCCCATCACCAACCATTTTTAATGCAGGACACCTCTAAGGATTCCTTTCTGTGCATTTCCTCCCGGGTGCCTTGACAACCCACCCAGAGTCATGTCTTGCTGTTTCTCTTTGCTTTTCAATGAGAATAGAAAGAATTCACCCAAACACATGGAAATGTGGGGTGGGGGTGGGGTGAGGAAGAGGAAATGAATCCCCTGTCAAAATAGTCTGGCTCCACATCTGCCCCTTTCACTCAGCCTTGCTGAAAGTGGCCTGCAGGGCGGGTAGGTGGGGGCTCTGTCACACCGCGTCTGCCGCTGCAGTTACAGCCAGGACTGTCTTCCTAGCCGAGCGGCGAAATCCCTAAGTGGTGACCAGGAGATGGCTGCCAATTCCAAGGAGAGCTGCCACCCCGAGAAGGCACAGCAGTGCTTCCCAGTGTGCTTGCTGTCCCTGCAGGAACTCATGACCTTAAGAGTGATTACTGTCCAGATGCCCAGAGTTGTAGAGTTTTATGCTGGGTAGAAAAATAAAACTAAACAAACCCAAACTTGAAAGTAAAAGGCAAAGTCACAGCAGTGGGGCTGGTTTGCAGGTGCAGTGGCTTTGACATGGAATGACCCCCAATGCCCGGTGTTAGAGGGTAGTCCTCAGTCTGGTGCTCTGAGAAGATGGTGCAGGCCCCTTAGAGTGGATTGGAGGGAGGTCTGAGGCCACAAGCCAAGTGCCCTTGCAGACTTCTCAGCTCTGCCTGTCCCTTTGCTTCCCGGATCCCCTGTGGTGAGCAGTAAGTCTCCACCACACTCTTGCCTCTGATCTGCACAGCAACAGGTTCCCCCTGATTATGCCCTGGAACCTCAGAAGCTGTAAGCCAAAAGCATCCTGTCTTCTTTTTGAGCTGATTTCTCTCAGATGTTTTAGTAGCAGGAGGCTGACTAGCAGAAAGGGGTTGGCAGTTCCTAAGAAAAATTCCAAGAATTCCAAGGTTCCAGAGGGAAAGCTGAGGAAAGAAAGCTGGACTTAGTGGAGCGACTTAAGTCTTTCCAGAAATTAGTCTCTGCTCTGATACTTACCAGCTAGTGTGATGTGATTTTTTTGGCAAACTTCTTTACTTCTCCTGACTTTGGTCTCTCACCTCTTATGTGAAGACATTGAATGGGATCAGTAATTTTCAAATTCAACTCCAAGGATCTTTCAATCAGTACACTGGGGGAAATGCTGGGATAAATAATTTAAAATAGAATACATCAGCAGTGACCTTCTCAGAAATTATAATATGCCAGTGTACATTGTGAATGTGCAGAGCAAGAATGACGTACAAACTTCCATAAACAACCAAAACCCTTCTACTGCGGTGGGTACCACTTAATGGATTTACTGACTTGAGAGACGCTCATACGGGATATCCAACTTCACAGTTCAAAAAGGTGGGGGAAGCGAGAGGAGGTGCAAACCACAGGCTTACAGGACAAGCAATGAAGTTACAGAGGCTGAGTCCTCAGGGAGCAAAAGTTAATACATATGAGAATGTTAAATTAGGACGAGAGATGAGTGAGGGGCAAGTTGATTGATCTCAACTTATATGAAGGCTTTAATAAAGAACTGGAAGTCTTGGGGACAGGTGAGGGAAGAATGAGTTAAAATTTAAAAGATAAGAAACATTGCACATGTTTATTCACATTTTTACCATCTAGTCTCTTTATTCCTTTGTGTAGATACAAATATTCATCTGGCATCGGTTTTAAACTGCCTGAAGGACTCCTTTGAACATTTCTTGTGAGGCATGTTTGCTAGGGAAGAATTCTTTTAGCTTTTATATAATTCAAAAAATGTCTCCCTCTACCCTTGTTTGGAACAGATTTTAGTGGGTGCAGAACTGAATTTACAGGAGTTTCTTTTCTTTTTTTTTTCCTTTCCTTTAGTACTGTAGAAAGGTTGTTTCATTTTCCTACTTTCCCTGCTTCTAAGGAAACATTTCCTGTGATCCTTACCATTATTCCTCTGTATGCAATGTTTCCCCTTATTATTGGTTTTAAGCAGTTTGATCATCTCTTCGTGTAGTTTTTTGTACTTGGGTTTCCCTGAGCTTGTTTGACTTGTTTGACCTCCCTGAGCTTGTTTGAAGTTGTGAGTTTATAGGTTTTATCAAATTTAGAAATATTTCAGCCATCATGTCTTCAAATATATTTTCTGCCTACATCCCTCTTTTTTTTGTTTCTTTTGGATGAGACTCCAACTACACAGAAATCAAGTAATTTGTGACTATCCTGAAACACAATGACAGTGCTTGTGTTTTGGGGGGACAGGAGGGAGGGATTCTTTTAAGTTTTTGTGTTTCTGTTTGAATAGTGCTTTTGCCATATCTGTAGGTTTACTAATCTTTACTGTTGAAATGTCTAATTCACTGTGGAAGCTGTCTGATGTATTTTTCATCTCAAAAATTACAGATTTCATTTCTTAAAGTTCCATTGGTATCTTTCTTATATCTCTCATGCCTGTACTTACCTTTGTGAGCATATTAAAATGCAGTCTTAATGAATGCTTTAATGTTCTGCCTTGCTTTTTCTACCATCTGTGTTGGTTTCTGTTGATTGATTATTCCTTTAATTATGCTTCATGTTTTCCTGCCATTCTGCACATCTGATAGTCTTTGATTAGATGCCAGATCTGGTGAATTTTGGTGCCAATTATTTTGTTATATTCCTATAATTATCTTTAATTTTGGTTCTGGATGCAGTTGAGCTCTGATGAAATAGTTTGATGTCTTTGGGTCTTGCTTTTATGATCTTTTGGGGGTCCAGGGAGTGCTTATTAGAGTTTGGGTCTGGGCTGTCCGGCAGAGGCTCACGCGTTGCCGGCTGGGTTCCCAGTGTAGCAGCGTCTGCCCATGGGACTGCTGGGGAGTGACTGGATCATGAGGGCTCTAGCCTTGTCAGTGGGGTAACCTGCCCGTGTGTTTGTAATCAAAGGTGGCTGGTGAGAGGCTCTAACAGATGAAGTAGGTCACAGGGGAGTGTGCACTGGGAGGGAATGCTGTCCTATACCCACCTTTTCCTCTCTGCTTCCCAGCTGCCATGAGTTAGCAGCTTTCATCTGCAACACCTTTCAGTAGGATGTCTCCACATCTCTTTGGGCCTCAAAGAAATGGAACCAGCCCAACCATGGACCCAAAACCTCTGAAACCACAGCCCAAATAAACCTATCTTCTTTTAAGTTGTTATCATCAGGTATTTTGTCACAGTTGCAGGAAGCTGGCTACCATAGTGTTCAACGGAGGGATATTTGTTTACCCCTGAGGCATGTCTTTCCTGAAGTTTTTACTAATGGACCATGAATTATGTATTTTGCCCATGTGGCTGGTAGAAATGGGTACCATTTAGTTAGTTCTGGGCACACACTGGGCACTGTGCTGCAACCTCCCAGATGATCTCTCCACAGCCCTGGTGGTTTCCTTAAGTGTACCTCAGAGCTCTGCTGAATTCCTGAGAGGGAACCTTTGTAGATCATGCCTGTGCATCCTGGTCTTCACGGGGCTCTGTCTCTCTTCACCTCCCCTTACTCTGTTATATTTCCTCACTTCAGAGAGTTTAGCAGACTCCATCCAGCCTCTCTCTCTGTCTGTGCTGTAAACTGTGAGTCTCAGATGGTGATGATTTAGAGTAATGACAGAGCTTATTCTGTTACAGAATTCTGGGGTTCTCTAGACACTTTCCAGGTCCTTGATGTCCTGAACAAAGAAAGACATATAAAGAAGGAAGTGAGGTTTTACATTTATTACAGGTAGGAAAAGAAGTCCAGTCTGAAGAATGACAGCAGGCCACAGCTGTGGCATTCACAGTTACCATGAGGTTAATGGTAGAGGTCTCTAATAGACAATCACCCCTCATTATTTCATGGTTCACTTATTGTGGCTTCACTGTATAGTGGGTTTAAAAAAAAAAATCCAATTCTGTATCAGGGAGCGTTCTCTATATGATGGGATTTTGTGGTTTATAAGTAGTTATATAATATTTATGATTTTAATTTTTTTGCCTAAAAACTTAAAACAATATAAAAATATAAAAATGTTAATTCAAGCACATTAAAAGAATACTAAATCAAAATAAAATACAGTATGTATTTCATCAGTGGATGAATACCATGCTGTACACAATAGAAATACAATACACTACTACAGCTTGTGCAAGTTTGCCAGTGTGAGATCGAACATGGCAATATATTGGCTGATGGAATGGAAGGTGACCAATCATAGCACTGTGTTCTCTATCCTGGGTGCTGATTGGCTCAGTACCCATAGCATTGGTCTGTTTGCTCTCCCACACTGTGCCCATATGTGCGCTATCTCTCCTTGTCCACTTCACATCGAGTAGGATTTTATATGTTGTTAAAATTACACAGGTTTAAGAATGTAGAAAGAGTTTAAGAGTATATGAAGTTTGTATTTACAAAAGTGTGGTAAAGGTCAATAAGAGAGTGGGAAAAGTTTATAAGAGTGTGGGAAAGGTTTATAAAGCCTTAAAATAAATATATAAATAATATGATAAATATAACACTGCTACTTGTGCATTTTCACTTATTGTGGGGGGGGTCCCTGGAACATAACTCCCCCTATAGGTGAGTGATCACTGTACTTCATTTTTCAGATTGATGTTAGATCTAGGCCATTCTGCCAAAAATCTGGTTTAACACCATAAAAACTGACGTAGCACTTTCTGATCCCCCCACCACCACCACCCAAAGGGTTTGAGAACTGTGCTCCGTGCATGTCTCAGATCTCTGTGATGGACAGGTCACCCACACTTGCTCAACCAGTTTGCTACACTCTTATTGCCTGTTTTGATGCCTTAGCTACTGTGGGGATTGCTGTCCTTTGTTGCCTAATATGTAGTGACCTGAAAACCCTTTTTTCCTTGAAAACCTTTGTTTCATACATTTTGTCTTTTTTCTTGCTTATTTCTGTAGGAAGGCATATTTTAATTCCTATTACTGTATCTCAGGTGGAAACGAAAGTCCTTAACTTAAAATTAGAGCAAACAATTTAAGTTGATCTTAAGGATTTTTTTGTTTATTATCAATATTCTAAAAGCAAAACTCCTTGAAATGGTAGACCCAGGGATACTGTGACATTTTTGTGATTGAAGACCTTGACAAAGTGGGCAGGTGACGTTAGTTCATGGGTGATTATTTATTAGGAAATCTTTCTGATGCATGTGACAGAAAGGAAATTATAATCTTCAGTAAAAGGAGTAATTTACTGACTTGCTGACCTTTTGGGGAGCCCAAGGAGTTAGGCCAGGCACATCTATCACTCAGGTTGGGGTGACATTCTCAAATGACCTCTTTTCATGACTTGAAGATGAACATGAAGCAAATAAGCTTTTCTCCAACAAAAGCAAACTGATTCGCTTTGCTGAGTTCGCTCTGCAGAATCCACAGTTCTGGATTAATCGTTGTTTCCCGAAAAGCAAATTATTTAAGTTACTTTGAGTGTTTAGTTTAGTTGAGAATCTTGTTCTGCATCCTCTCCTACCCTCCCCATCTCTGTGAAGACAGTGTTGCTAGACCCATGCGTTAGGTAGGGGAGAGACCCCATGTAGTCTAATTAACCTTTCAAATGAGAGAGGAATACCAGATCACCTTGTCAGATAGCCACCTATTTTAAAAGTTCATGGAGCCAGGCGTGATGGCTCACATCTGAATCTCAGCAACAGAGGCTGAGGAAGAAAGATCACTGTGAGTTCGAGGCCAGCCTGGGCTACAAAGTGAGCTTAAAGCCAGCCTGAATTGCATAGTGAAACCCTGTCCCCCACAAAAAAAAACTCATGATTCCAGGATAAATTCATGGTTCTAAGGACAAACATGATATCAAAAAGATCTTTTAAATGTTGTAGTGCTTCAGACAATGCATAATTAATTGGTTCTTGAGAGTTGTTCTTAAACTTTTATTGCTTTTCTGATTTCTTAAGGTCGTTAAAGTTTGGGTAATTAAAAAAATCCTACTTCCCACAGAAAATGGCTCTAAGATCTCACTTTGCTCAAATCGTAAAAGAACTGGGTTGGTCTGAATTTTAAAAGGCATACCTGAATAAAGACCGCCTTATTTCATGTTTATAGACTAAGCTGAATACTGAATCATGGCATTGATGCCGCCAGTAAAACTGAACATATTTTTTCAATTAATGATGGTGTGTGTGGACTTTCGAAGGTCGTATTCCATTAATTGCTTACTGTTGAGGCCCTGAAGTATGCTTTATTCACTTAGGCACACATAATTACTGTCCAGGGGCTGCTGCTGCTCCTGCTGCTCCAGAGCTTTTGTGTAACATATTTTTTATCAGAAGTATTTGAGAAGGGTCTTACAAACAGAAATACAGACAGGCTTAATAAGACCCGTAGTTCATTTCCTGTGATTCTACTCATCCCTCCCTGCAGTCATCATTCATTTAACAATGGAATGTACAGGTTGTAGAGAAATAACCATGAACAGCACAGAACTGCTTCCTTTCCTTTCCTAATTCACAATATACAAGAAAGGTGCTGTGAAGGAAACAGAGTGACGAAATCTATGGAATTTATATCATACATGGCTCTCTTCTTCCAACCTTCCACGGTTGCCCATTGCCTATACCAGGGGTACAAGCCTGTGACATGTGTGCCGCAGCAGGCATGCAGAGTCCTCTCTGTCAGCACATGAGCCAAGTGGCCCCAGCAGCTAAGCATGGGCTGACAGTTGTTTTTCGTAAACCAAAACCTCAGTATTCAGGTTTAGTTGCAATAGTGTACTTTGGAATCAATAAGTAAGTTTTGGTTTGCAGTTTGAACACTTATCTCTGAAAGGGTTGCCATCACTGGCCTACGTACAATGCAGCACCAGTTCTTAGCATGGCATTCAAAGCTGTGTACAATACAGATCTTGCTTTGTGTCCCTGGCCTCTGATACCTCCAATATACTGGGAACAGCTAAGCACTCACCACTCACCACATTCAGGGCCAAGGAGCCCTGAATTTGACTTGTGAGGGATGGGGAGAGTTTAGGTGGTTCTAAGGTGGGGGGCCTAGTCACACTGATGTCTGCAATGAGGGACAGCTTAGTGGAGTTAGGGTGCAGGAGGACCTGGTCAGGTGGAGAAGGGAGAACCAGTGGGGAAACCTGGGCAACTTCAGCCAGGGGATGGTTGGGCCTGAGATGCCAGTAGGAGCGACAACCCTGGGAGCTGTTGAAGTCACCATTCTCCAGAGCCTAGATGCAGATGGACTGCAAGTGTGGGCAAGCAGACAGCAAAAAGGGGTAGCCTTGAAACTGGCAAGCTGCTGACAAAACCAGTAAAAGGGCAGAGAGTGGTGTTAAGGTAGTGAGACCCTTTCAGGAAATACACAGATCTTTCCAGGGAAAGGTCAGAAGCTACTTCTTCCTCTGAGGCCATCAGAGGCTTGTGAGAAAAGTATTCAGACATCTCACTTGAGGTATTCTCATGCGAGTCTTCCATCCAGGATGCACAGCTGTAGTCTACAGGCTGAGATGCAGCTATGAACCAGCCAGCTGATCTATCCTGCATTTTTTAAACTGTGAAATTCCCCCACAAAATGCGTAACTTCCATTATCTCTTTGAAAGATCCTCTAATATTGTGACAGGACCATAACAGGCTAGAACTTTCTAAGGCTTCTGTACCCCCAGTTCCCCACAAGCTTCACCATTCCCAAACGTCCACCAGCTTGCAGGTTGAGGAGTCCTTGTTGAGGACATCATGGAAAGGACCTTGTGTGCAGGTGTGGATGCCAACCTGAGGGGAGGTCAGGGTCTCTAAGCTCCTTGCCTTTCAGGGTGACTTTCCAGCAACATAAAACACTGTCTGTATTCTCCCAGGTGATGTCAGTCAGGTGCAGCCACAGGAGAGGCACAAGAAGACAAAGTATATGCTCACAGGTCCCAAGGTTGGAGGCTTAGCTGGCCACAGGGGTGATAGAGGAAAGATACCAGTGGTCAAGAGATCACGGCAAAGGGAAAGCTGAACTTAGGGTCTTCAGAGCATTCTGTGGGGAATGCTCGGCAGTGCGGGCTGTAAGAGCAGGCAAGGTGACGGGGCAGGAGGAAGCACAGTCACTTGGCAGTTTGGGGATAGGTGGCAGACAGAGTTCTCATAGGCTGAGATGGCTCAAGGGATGACCTGCTTAGGAAAGACTTGAAAACTAGTGGGGGAAATTTAGGGGTATGAAGAGGGGGTAGGGTGCTCTTGGGGGTCTCTACTCAGAAGGTCTCTTGTGGGACAGAAGACATAACTTTGTAAGACCTCTGAGGCCCCTACCAAAAGTGCAGGCTATGAACCTGCTTAAGAGGACCAGAGAAGAGAGACCAGGCAAGTGGAGAGTGACCTTGGATTGGAGCTGAAGAGGGTGGCTGCAGGTTCAGCCTGAAAAGAGGGACCAAATGCACCAGCTGCCTGAGGTGTGCGGTGCTGCCCAGAACAGCTGAGTACTCAGGAATCGTGGATCCTTTTCTCATCTGACATAAAACACGTTGGCCTTCCCCAGGCTGCTGGGTGTGTTTATTCCCCAGAGACAGAAGGGCAACCGGAGCAGTTCCAGTGGCAGTTTTGTGGAGTACATGTCTGTGTGGTTTGGAAGGACCTGGAGGGAATCTGAATGGTCCTGAGAGTGAGCACCTAAGTCTGTATGTTGCTGGGACTTGGCCAAGATCCCCAACTGCCTGTGTGAGGGGCATGGCAAGGGAGGAAATAAGGGACCGAGACAGGTTAGTAATGCATAAAAGGGGGGCTGGAAGGTCTGGGCCTAAGGATGGGTGAAGACAAAGACCTCCTGGGCTGTTCCACTTTTACTGAGCACACATTTTCAGAGGGGGCCGTGATTGAGTCTGGGGACAGCAGTGGTGATTGCTCTAAGTTAGTAAAAAGAGCAAAGTATTCTTGCAAGGTTGAGACACAGGTTAGTAAAGAAACTGTTTCTATCCCCACATGGAACTTTTTCTACTGCTACTGTGTGTTTTAAAGATCCTTGTCTCCTCAGCAGGTCCTTATCTTGTCCAGTGAGTGTCAGGGTTCTCTGGGTCTTCCTGTCCTGACCAGGGACAAATGTCGCTTCCATTTGCCACTCAGCCCATAGGGCAAAACAGGCACAGGTCTTGAATCCATGAGCCCCCCTTTATTACAGATTCTGGTCCCTGACTGTGTGTGAATGATCCTGGGGTGGGATCTGGACACTGGGTGGCTGTGCCTGGAGTGGTGGGGTAGGGAAATGGGTTTCTTGTTTTGAGAGGCCTGGCAAAGACTAGCTGGATGACTCCAGGAGAGGAAAGGCGGAATACTCACCCTTACTTCGCCTCTGGCCATTCTTTTGGGAAGGAACTGTCAATCCCATTTTCCCAACTCTGTGCCCCTTGCCCCCCGCCACGTTCCTTACCCCTCTACTGACTTTCTGCTCTCCATGTCTGGCCCTGGAGTGTTCATTAACAAAATGGAATCGGATGCCCTTAGGACAGGGTCACCTGGCTCTGACTGAGTGAATGAGCAGTGTGGAGGAGGGTCAGGGAATAACCCTTTGAATCATTTTGAACTCCTTGCTTCTTCCCACAGTCAGCAAATTCCATCATCTCTACCTTCAAAATACACCTGGCATTGATCGCAGCATATCGAACTGCTTGAAGTGCAATCATCTTGATGGGAAGTCGGAAGACACTGGACCCTGGACATTTGCATCAATCATCAATCATTTCCTGTCTGATCTCCTGACCTGCCTTTCTGAGGAAGAGATGGCAATCCCCGAAGGAGGGGGGTGTACTGGGGATCTAGCTCAGCTGCACGACTGCTTGCCTGGCAAGTGTAAGCTCCTGACTTTGATTCCTGGCATCAAAAAAAAAAAAAAAAAAAAAAAAAACCAAGAGAGAGAGAGACGACAATCCCCATAGGTGGGATCTGCCTGACCCTCACCAGCTGACCTAAACATCCCACTCAGCATCTCTGTGACTGTGACAGGCCATCTCCCAAAGCACACAAGAGACCACACATCTTTGTCTCCTGGCTGCTGCTTCTTATCAAGCTCTGTTTTCACCTTCCAGAGAAGAGTTAGGAAGACACAGATCACCAAGAAGCCTGCCAGTATCTGGTTCAAAGCCCTGCTTTCTCAGCCCCCTCACATCACCAGTGTGACTCAAATCCTAGAGTAAGCTCTTTCTAAACCCTCTCACACTTCTTCACTCTGCAGCAATTGGTGTTGCCAAGTTACAGAGTGAGGTCGTCAGCAGGGGTTGGAGAGGCACACTAATGCCGCCTCTGTCCTAATCTCTTCATAGTGGCTGTGGAGCCTGAGAGCATTAGATCATCTCACTGTTTTGCTTAACTCCTTCCATAGTTTCCTGGCTCACTCCAAGCCAAGCCCAAAGGGCTGTGTGTAGATGGTAGGCACCCCACACCCCTTCCCACACCCCTGCTTATGGTCTCTTTTGCTTTTGATCCTCTAAAGGCAATGGCTTCCTTGAAGTTTCTTAAATATGACAAACAGCTTTCTATGTTAGGATTGTAAACTTACTGTCTCCTAAATCCAGATGTTTCACAGGGCTAATGTTATGGTTGATACATTGTGTCAAAGTGAAAAGTTTAAAAGCTTAACTAAATGTCTCAGCAATTCCATACCCTACAGCATAGAAGACCCACCCTAGAGCGGGTAGTCTGCTTACAATATAAGGGAGAAAAAAGAGGCTTGCTCTCCCCTCATTTTGCTCTTGCTGCTTTTGTTCTCTCCTGCCACCACCAACTGTTGCCCCTCTGCCATGCCACCCTGCCCTGAAACCAGCAGATTATAGACTAAAACCTCCACAAACTGTGAGCTAAATAAGCCTTTCCTCCTTTAACTTTGGGTTTCAGGTATTTTGTTTCAGCAACAAGAGAAAAATAACTAAGACAGTTCATTTTTCACTTCTGCAGATTTTTGCTCAAATATTAGCCCATCAGAGAGGTTGCCCCTGCCACTGTATATAGAAGAGAACCCCTCACACTCTCTTTTCTTCTTTAGTGGATATATCTCCGCCTGGCATGTTACATCTTAGATTCTTGATAGCCTGCCTTCCTTTACTAAAAAATAAGCTTCAAGAATGTAGAGGAGTGATATTTTCCCAGTGCTATACTAGAGCCATACATAACACACACTAAGTGTGTATATTTACTAAATAAATGACTGAGTGATTCTGGAGGTGGGCACCCGAATTAAGGAAGACCAGTGAGGATCCTCCCACAATTGCCCTTGCTGGGCTCTGGGAGAAGGGAGGACCTCTTCCTTTCCAGTCATTACCAAGGCTGTGGGTTTGGAGATTCCAGTGGAGATTCTGCCCTGTCAGTGGAGACTCCAGCTGAGAGCAAAACCAATATACCAAGGGCCAGAGATGGCCGGGGAGTAGGACGGAGCGCCAGTGATACTGTGGGAGCCCTGGGTCCAGATGGACCTAAAGTAGCTCTACCATGAACAGCAAGTGATTTGCGTTATCCACTCTTACTGCTTGTGTGAGCCTGAAATGGGTCTTTGCGACGTAGAACCGAAGGAGACCTCACCAGTGGAGATGCCTCCTGCGTCCTGTGGGTTTGACCATAATAATCTATGTGCAGTCAAAGGCAGCATCAAGGGGGCTCCCACACTGCATCTCCTCTGTCTCTGCTTTTGTCCTGTGTCCTGAGAGGGCGCCCTTTCCTCGGCCAGGGTGTCACCATGTTGGTGTATACTGGCTGGTGGCACAGAGGTACCTGGGCAGCTTGACTTTTACTCCTGTATGGAGGGCTTTGTTGCTAGGAAGAGGGGTCAGGGTTACCACCTGTGAGGCTGGCGCTTCCTGTGAGAGGGGAGCAGGCTGAGCACCCTGCATCTGGGCCTGAGAACATGATCAGACTCCCTGCTGTACAGCCTCGAGCCAGTGCCCTTGATGGGCATTGTCCACGGGAGGGTGCAGGATGAAGAGGAAGGGCACCCACCCCTTATGCTTGACATAGCCCTGTTTCTCATACAGCCCACTGCAGAGTCCCCTTGATGACTTGCCTGAGGATTCCCACAGACAGAGCCCGCTGCAGGACACATCACTATTCCCTACTCTGGAAATATTTAGGTCATCCTGTTTCATATTTCCTCATGTCTCCTAAGTAAAAGAGAAAGGACATACAAAAATAATATTTAAAATCAGTGCAAAAATGTATTTGATCTTTCCCTGAAGAAATGGCATGCTTTATTCTTGCAATAATTGGAATTACATAACTGATCCTTGTCTCCTTCTGCATTGGCTCCCAGGAAGCTCAAGGTCAGCCCTTCCTCCCTCCTTATTTTCCTCTCTCTTTCCCTCCCTTTTTTTTTCTTCTCTCTCTGTTCTATTTTGAAACTTAGCCATAGATATTCTGTTGGTTCTGAGGAGATGATCTGCAGTTTTCTTTTCATTTTTTGAGATAGGGTCTCACTGTGTATCCCAGGCTACCCTTGAACTAGAGGTGATCCTCCTGCCTCAGTTTCCTGAGTCCTGGGATTACAGGTGTGGGCTACAGTGCCTGGCCATTCATTAATCTTTTGCATTAATTTTAATTTTCTACATTTAGTCATATTTTACCCAGATTTTGAATTTTTTTTCTATTTTAACCATCACTGTATTGGACATATTTTTGTCTTTATGGTTTAACATGCATATGTACACTTGCGCACATGTATGTGTATAACAAGGCCCTGTAGACAAGTCTGAGGGGTTGTGCATCCTTGATCATTAGGAACTAGTGAATTGTTCTTAGAAAACACAAATAAGCTCTCTAGGTCTTACTTTGTCGCCTGAAGAATAAGGTCATTTGGCCCTACATTGACTTCTTTCAGTCCCACTTCCTCCCAAATTGCAGAGCAATCCTGGCACCGATGGGCCTCACTTTCTCCTGAGAGGACCTTTGGCCTCAGCAAATGGCAGCCCATTTCTGCAGTGAGAAGCAGCTGTACGCTAGAAGACTGACACTTGCTCTACAGTCTTGTTCAATACTGGTGGAGTGTATCTTCACCTTCTGTATTCTTAGGCTGATGCACAAAGTTCTTAAAAGGAGTGTGGCTTAAACCAAAGCACTGTATTCCCTCCCAGGGACCAAAAGCTGGATCCAGTACCCTGGGTTTGGCATGAGAATATCAGCAACACAGGGCTCCCTCAGAGGCTTGGAGAGCAGCAGCTCCTTGCTTCCTTCAGCAAGGGCAGTAACCTGGATTCCTTGATTTATTTTGATTTATTTATGACTGTGGTTTCACTGGATCTCAGCTTCTGGTCATATGATCTTTTCCCTGTGTGTGTGTGTGTGTGTGTGTATGTGTGTGTGCGCACACGTGCGTATACTGTTGTGCTCTACTATAAGGACATCTGTGTTGAATTTAGGACACCGCTTGATAATCCAAGATTATTTCTCCATATCAAGATCCTCTCAGTGTTCACATCTAAACCCATGTCCGTATAACATTCAGAGTTCCTGCCGTGGCTGGAAGCTCATAAGGTAGGTGGGTGGTGGTTTCCAGCCTCTACCCTGGCTGTGCACCAGCCTCACCCACCGCTGCAGGCTGGATGGAGGAGATGTGACTGCAGGGCGGTGACCTCCTTACCCGATTTTGTGAAGCCAACCACAAAGGCGATGCAGGTGATGGAGGCCCTGGCAGCCTTAGAGAAAAGTGCACGGAGCTTTCCCGAAATGAAATAATGAAGAGGCTGGAGTGGATGAAGCCCTCACTGCCCTAGTTCCCCCTGGGTGACAGGAAACAGAGACATGGCCGGAGAACTCCTTCTGCTTTCCTTTTCTTTGTCACCTTTCTGAGTGAGGGTCAGATGGGAGACAGAAATGGAGAAGCAGCTGCAGTCCCCAATTCGAACAATTTTATAGGAAATGCAAGACCCTTAGATCCATATTCTACTAACTGCCAAGGAGCTGCTTTCCTGCTTCTCCCTCCTTTCTCTTGGCAGAGAGGTAAGATTGTTTCAGGTGTTCTTCTTCACTGAAACAGGTGAATTCAAAATCTTAAATTCAAAATTCATCACCTGACTTGCCTCTAGGGCTCTGAGGAGAAGTCACAGACTCAGCTTGCAGACTTGTGACCTGCAGGGGGTGTGGCAGAGGCAGGAAGGAAATGCATGTGCTGCAGACTGCAGGATGTGGTGCAACAACCCAGGCCCAGAGCAGGGCACTTGGAGTTGGAAGCCTGACTCTACACCCTGCTCTGTGTGGGTTCCCCTACTTCCCAGGCTCCTCCTGTGAACGGGGATGACAGCTGGTTTGAGGGTTTGCTGGATAAAGCATCTTGTGCACAGGATACCCAGGGCCTGACATCCTGTTCTCTACTTGTAGCTAAGTCTGTAAGTATTAAGAATATACGCCAAGAGAGCTATAGAAAGGTTTTTGATAAGAGATCTGTAATAAAATCAATCTGGTGGCTGATTTAGCTCTCATCTATCTCAAATCTGTCGCTCACGCCAGACACTGACAGCGTGCTGGGAGCATAGCACAGCTTTGTACAAAACACTTTCCCGCTCTTCTAGAACTCCCACCATAGGCCATTTAATTTTTTACAAAAAATTTATCACAGTTTCAGATTTATGGAAAAATTGTGCTGATAGTACAGAGCACACCCATAGGCCCTGTGCCTTTTCCCTTACTTTAGTGTGCTGTACTTATCGCAATCAGTGAGCCAGCATTGGTGTATTATTATGAACTCAGGGATTATTTTGTTTAGAATTATTTAGGTTTTTCCTAGCGTCCTTTTCCTACTCCAGGATTTCATCAGGATGTTACTGTCTTGATGGACTTATGGTTGCAGTAAAAACATAGGCAGCCAGCACAATGTAAAGGCCGAAAGACGTGTTTTGGCTCATAGTTTTAGAGTCTTTAGTCCATGGTCATGTGGCTCCAAGGTAGACACACCACAGCAGAAGGGGCCAATCAGGTGACAATCTGATTAATCATTATGGTTGCTTTGCCTTTGGTTGTTATAAACTGGTCTTCCACAAAAATACGCTGAATTTCTAACTCAAATACCTCAGACTGTGACATTTGGGCGTGGAATTGGTTAATATGAGGTCATACTGGAATAAGGTGTACTCCTGATCTCATAGGCCCGTGTCCTATAAGAAGAGGGGAACCTGGACACAGACGCACAGAAGGAGCACGCTATGTACAGACACAGACGTGGGGGAGACACTGTGAGAACATGGAGTCAGGGAGCCGGGCTGTCACGGGCAAGGCATTCCTGGACCACCAGGGCTGAGAGAGACAGCAGGGTTCCTCCTCTAGGACTTCCAGAGATGTGTGGCCTTGCAAGGCCTTGATTCCACAATTCTGGGCTTCAGGACAGAGATGATAAACTGCTGCAAGCCACCCCATTGGTGGTGATTTATTATGGCAACTGTGGGAAACTGCGTGTGTGTGGGGGGTCACGCTTCTTTAGGTCCTCCTGGCTGTGGCTGCTTCCCATACTCTCCTCCTTTCTGATGACCTTGATGGTGCTTCACTTAGGGATGGGGTGGGATAGTAACTTAGCAAGGGCAAAAGCTGGGATTCTGGCCTCTCTCTCTCTCTCTCTCTCTCTCTCTCTCTCTCTATCTATCTTCTGGCCTACCTATTTATCATCCATCTATCTTCTTTATCGTGTTAGCCAGGGCTTCACCCATGCTAGGCAAGGGCTCTACCAGGTAACTATAGCCCCGCTCCACAAGCAGGGCCCCTGGGATGAAGGCAGTGTTGTCTGGGTGGTGGCTGCATGGGTGTACTTGCTTTGTGGCCATTCATCACATTGTGTACTTGGGCTTATTTTTATATGTATGCCTTCTCACTTAGGGTCTTCTAGAGGAAAGACTTAATGGAATGCATGTGTGTAATTATGCAAAGGGGTCTGTTAGGTAGCTTATAGGATTCAAGGTGGGAGAGTGTACCGTGGCCATTTCAAAGAGCCCGAGGATCCAGTAGCTATGTAGCCTAAAGAGCTGATGCTGCAGAGCAGGGGGGACCAAAGAGGTAGAACCAGTCCAAACCAAAGGCTGGAGGCTCCTTGGAGAGTCACTGCAGAGTTTGTGTTGGGAACTGAAGAAATTGGAGTCTGATGTCTACGGATGACAGCAGCAGCAAAAATTTTGTCTGCTCAAGCAGAATGGAACTCCCCTGCAAATGCAAGGCTTCTTCTGCCTTCTCTATTGGTTCCTTCTGAGCTGTAAGCCCACTGGATGGTGCTGATCACAGTCAGAGTGAGTCTTCCCCACTGAGGTTGCTGGTTCACCTGCCGTTCATTGCAGGAAACAGCCACACACACCCAGGACTGTGTGTTACTGATGTGCCAGGCATCTCTTAACCCTTTAACCCTTTCAAGTTGACCTAGCATGATTAATGGGCACATATGTTATAGTTCAATGAAAGTTTTACTTAGAAGGATGTTTCTGATCTAGATAAAAGGCATTGTCAATATGCCTCCATGAGATTATAGATCAGTCATGAGTCTGAAAATAAAATCTATTCTTCTACATCAGTTAAAATACATTTGCCTTAATAAAAAAAAAAGAAACCTCAACCCAAACTGGTTTGTAGAAGGACTTGATTATCGCAGTTAATGGAACTCATGGGAAGGCTGAGCCTAGAACAGCCAATTTGGAGATGTGGTGGTGGCCTTCAAGACGCAGACCTTACTGCTGTGTCCCAGGCTGAAATATGATTCTCCCTCAGGAGGTTTTCCCTCCAGTTTTGTGGTCACAGCCAGACTCTCTATGCCCAATACCTCTTTCTGAGTGTTTGTTGGATGGATATGGTTTGAATGTGTCCCCCACACTCAAGTGATGGGAACGTGGAATTCAGAGAGGTAGCGCAGATGCTGCAGGATCTTAAGATGTGGATGCAGTGGGTGTGGTCAGGTCGTGCATGGGTTAAGGCTGTCTCCTGGAGAGGGATCTGGTCCAGTAGACCTGGATGCGCTGTCATGAGAACAGGATGTTGTTAGACGGGGTGATCGAAAACTGTAGCGAATGTTTCAATGTAAAAATGTTATTACAGTGAAAGACACACTGCCAAGAGCAATGGAATAAATGTGTTCAGGTGGGGAGGGGTTTCAAAGGGTTTAACTGTAACAAAAGTTTTCAACTTAAATATTTACCATATGTTTTGATCACTTCTCATTGATTAAATATATAAAGCAATTTCTGCTAAATTAAAAAAGCTGTGTCCTCATCTACCTTGTGTACTGGATTTGGCACTGTGACTTCTGGCTCTTCCCAAAGTCAAAAGGACCTTGAAGAGGAAATGTCTTGAATCAGTTCAGGGCATCAAGGCAGCCATAACAGTGCAACTAAAGACATGAAAGAGGACTCCAGAGCTGCTCCGGAAAGTGGTAAGAACAATGGGACAAGTGTGTTCAAAGTGAGGGCAAGTAATCGAAAGGAATTCATGGCAATGCACCTTTGTATATGTTTTATATTTAAACATTCAGTGTGTTCCAACAACATTTTGTATAAGCAAGCCCGGCACCTTCCTGGAGTCCTCTGCATCGGGTATGTGCTTCTACCATGAAGGTGCTCTTTGTCAGGGGGTTATCACCAGAGCTAAGCAGAGCCAGTGCTGTGCTCTTGCTCCTCCAGAACTGTGAGCTGAACAAGTCTCTTTTCTTTATAAAGGACCCAACCTCAGGTATTTCAGAATAGTAGGACAAAATGTACTAAGCTAATGTGATTTTCCCTTAGATTTTCCCTCAATTTCCCTATAGCTTCCCCTTCTTAAAAAAGTCTTCCTTTTATACTGCGGCAGGCAGAACTGAAAAAAGGACAATGAAGAACCTTGGAACTGACAACAAATATCTTCTCAACGGTTGAAGGGGAGAAAAAAGGAAATGCCCCCCTTTCCCTTTCAGCTCCATAGAACAGGCGCACAGTTACTCCATCCTGAGGAAGCTGGGGGTGATGAAGATGGCAGGAGTCACCCTGGAGCTGTGAAGTGTTACTAAAGCCTGTCTCCATTTAGTCTTTCTTATGGCGTCTCTTTGAAGCCCTCTACTGGTCCCTTTACCTCCATTAACCAAGGTGATACTTGGATACTTACCTTATCCCCTACGGTGACAGTGTCTGAAGTCCACCGGGTACTGTTGAGGGAAAGGGCTATTTCCCTGGAGAGTTCACAGCACCAATTAGAGACCCATAGTAGGTGGGAGGAATTGTTTGGTCTCAGGCTCTGCCCAGGGCTGTAGCATGGTTTATCCTCTCAACAGGCTCTGTGACAGTGGCCAGATTCCTGCTTAGGAGTGGCAGAAAATGTTTAGCCCAAAGTGTCACTGCTCTGAATGCCTGAACCTGTCCCCCCATTTGGCTCCCAGGTGTCGTTTTGCTGGAATCCCTGGGACTCTTTCACAGTGCCCCTTTCCATGTTGGCCACGGGCAGAGAGATGTTCTCCACTTGGGCCTGTGCTCTGGACCCTGTGGTGTCCTCTGTGGTGTACCGTTCCTTGTTGGATAAGATACTGTCCTGAATAGTCATAGTCACTGTCCTCAGGGCTGGAACAAAATACTGAACACTTGCAACCTGAGAGATGAAAGATTTATCTTGGCTCACATTTCAGTCCACATTTGGCTGGGCATGGCAGAGGAAAAGCTGCTCACTTCATGGTGACCAGGATGCAGAGAGTTCAGGGAGAAGAGGAAGAGATAGACCCTTCCAGGCCATGTCCTCATGACCAGACCCCACCTCCCAGGGTCACATTTAGCTATAAAGTTGCCTGTGACTGAATCCACTGATGACTATGGCCCCTCCCTGGTGCAACTGTGTCCCAAAAGTCCCAGCGCATGAGGCTTGGAGGACATCTAGGTATAAATCGTATGAGTCCTGGTTGCTTCCACAAGCTTAGCTCTCAGGCAGTGGAATATCAGCTCTGTGCCCGGTGTGCACAGTGAGGGCCTATTAACAGGACCGATAGTGGAGTCCATTCACATAAAGCAGAACTTGATGGCGCAGTACAGTGGGCCTAGGGAGGGCCGGGAACTTGCTGAATGTTCAGCATTGCTTCTTTCTGACTCTGGAATCTACTTTGTAGTAAGTCTTCCCCACCTCATCCCATCACAGGGCAATGGGAAACCTCCTTTGAGCAAGGAAACAGGTGGTCCTCACACTCTGGGGACTTCTTTCAATAGTGTTTTGATCAACTGGTCAGCTTCTCTCTGCCAGTGTCTTCTTATTCTGGTGGAATCAGCTGTGTCTGTTGTGATCAAGACCACTGACTTGCAGGGAGAGAAGGTGGGTTGGGGAAGGAGAGGCTCAGTGCTGTGGTGCCTCATGGGGTTACTGTGGATGGGACTCGTAGTTGAGTAGAGATGCAGCTTGGAGCTCCCGTCCTGGGATTCTGGTATGTGCCATAGAGATGCTCCCTGAGAGCCTTCTGCCTTGTTCTGAGTTACTGACTTGTGGTGGTTGATCCATTAATGCATTTTTCCTACTGTTCTGCAGGCTCCTGGGAGGAGGGACCACAGTGGGCCCCACTTTGCTCAGCTCTGGACCACCAGCACTTGATCTTACCACTTCCTGCTGACCGGAGTCCGTCCTGAATACATGCCCAGGTGCCTGCATCCTCCTTAACTCCTAGGAAAGAGACATCCACGTACTCATGTAATCCATGGAAATGAGGGTGCGCTTACAAAACCCTGCAACCCGCAGGTCGGAATGAAGGGAGTGTTGGAGAGCACACAGGGAGCAGAGGAGCTGCGTCCTTTTTATAAGGCAGCGTGGTCCAGTCTATTCCCCAATATCCGTGCAAACATAATCTCATCACAAAAGTTTGTGACTGTTGTAGAAAATCTAGTATGTTGAGAAATGAAGAAGAAAAATGTGTGTGTGTATGTGTGTTTGTGTGTGTGTGTGTGTGTGGTATGTGTGTCCATTTACAAGTTTGGATCATACCACTTATCATACAAGACAAAGAACATATACATGTATAAAAATTTGAGGCCCTACTATTTAGAATATTGGCTTTTAACTACGTTTTGTTAAGTTATTTTTAGCCCTTGGCCAGTAGTATTGTTTCATGTAAATCAGGACTTTCCAACTTTGGCTGTGGTTCCTAATTGCCTGGAAGCTGAAACCTTTTTGTAAGTTCCTGAGCTTTCAGCAGGTTCCTGCGTCAGAACTGCTAGGTTTAGAAGTTTGCATGTTTTGCAGGCCTCCCTGGTGACTCAGATGCAGCCTGTGCTGTGGTGACCTGGTTTCAGAAACCTCGAGTCCAGGTGCCAATCTCAGGAGTGGGTCGTGGCTCCAGGCACAGGGCTACAGCAGCACAAGATGACAACTGTCATCTTGGAGGGGACTGGGGTGGGGGTGGGGCCTCAGCCAGTTGAGCAGCTCTCCCTGTGTTTCTGAAGGCAGGTGACTGAGGGGGCTGCTGCTGCTGTCCCTGGATAGAGACTCTGGGGAGGAAGGAAGGCTTGTTGATACTGACAATCTCCCACTTCTTCCCACTGTCTTAGCATAAGAAGGATGTGTGATGCCCTTTTGCTAGTTACCCATGAGACTTGTAACCCACCTCCCATTTCTGTTTCTGACTTTCTATCTAATGTTATGTAAATACTTTTGGGGGGTGTGGGGTAACTTCTCTATTTCTTTTATCCTCTCCAGCTCTTTCCCAACATCTGGATCCTGAAACTTAGACTGGTATCTGCTGAGACAAGTGGCAGCCTGACCTTTCAGCTCTCCTGAGACCATGTCCACCATTAGAGATCCTTTCTTTTGCATATGGAGCCATCACCTCTGAAGCACAGACATCTTGGGAGGAATCGCTCTGCAGCCTTTCTTGAGCGGGCATGTATGGGCTGGGTAGGGTTGTGCTAGTTGACAGGCTGGAGCGGGACAGCGGGATGCTGCCATGAACATGACTCGGTGTAGCAGGAGGCTGGGTGGTGGGGGTGAGGTGCTGGGCTGTGCAGAATGGTTCGATTCCTTGCCTTAAATCTGGAGGTTTCCAGGCTGATTTGGAGAACAGGACAGACAAGGGTGGGACTGCAAGTCCAGGTACCCTTAGTGGCACTCTAATTGACAGGCCAGCACTTACAGCCTCTTCTTTCCCTACTTCTTTCTGAACTAGAATTCACCACTTCTGTGTCAAGTACCATGCTAAGTACTTTCCCACTTTGCGTCATTTAGCCACATCATCACACCACACACTTAAAGCAAATATCAGCACCTGCATTTTGCAGACCAGTAAAATGAGACCCAGAAAGGGTGAGCAAAATGCCCAAGCTTGTAGCCACTGAATGGGGTCAGGTTATTGAATTTGGGCATTAGGGATCCTGGATAAGGCAATGGTTGAATTATCCTGCCCTCCCCCTCTTCTCTGTTCCCCTCCAAGGCACAGCGCAACATGAGGGGTCTTGTTATCTGTGCCCCTTCCCTGATCTGCTTCTGGTCCGTAACTATCATGCTGTCCCACCTGTCCTGTGCCGCTTTATCTACCCTTCCCCATCAGCCTCCCAGATGCTAGTGAGGCTGACTCTAGTTTTGTGGGTTCCCTTGAGAGCAGAGGTAAATAGCTCAGTGTGTCCAAAGAGAGCATAGCATTTCAGAGGACAGAGTGGCCTAGGCAGTCTGTGCGGACAGTGGCCATTATCATGGGGTGTTGGTACGCACACACAGTTCTTGTCTTTGTCTCAATCATTTCCTGGTCGCTTTGGCTGGCTCTTGCTATTGAAACCCTGTAATAACGGGCTATTATGATTTCTCAAACAGAATTGTATCTGTCATTCCCGAGGCAGACAGGAGGCTGGCGTTGCAGTCAGCATTGGCAGATCCACCAGGCCGGTGGCCGGTGGCCCTTATTCTCCCTAACAATGGCAGCAAGGTGCTGCCAAGAGCATGACTCAGAGCAGCTGGAGGCTGGAGCTAGAGTGGGGTTGAGAATACTGGGTTGTTCAGAAAGGCTAGATTCCTTGCCTTAAATTTGGGGGCCTCCAGGTTGATTTGGGGTATAGGACAGACAAAAGTGGGATTTGCAAGTCCAGGTAGCCTTACCTGCATCTCTCAGTGGCATGCCGGTGCTTGCAGCCTCTCCTTTCCCTAGTTGGGCTCTTGCACGTCTGGCACAGGAAGCTACCATGAGGACAGGGGTTCTTGAACATCAACATCAAAGTGTGCAGGAACCACCTGGGTCTTGTCAGGCTGCAGGGCTAGATTCATCCCGAGAGTCTTCATTCCTAACAAGGGCCGAAGAGAGACAGATGCTGCCCGCTAGGGGACCATGTTTGCAGTAGCTAGGGCTGGAGCCAGTTAGTACCATTGTTCTGACCTTTAATTGCTTATTCATGGGTGTAGGGCCTGAGTTACATGGTCAGGAAGAGTTTGGGTCATTCATGTACTTTATTATTACCATTCACTCCCCCAGTGTATATGCCAGGAGGGCCTCCTGTTGCTCAGGAGTGAGGACCTGGTGGTGACGAAGGTAGCATGCCCTGCTCAAGCTGCTGGGATTGGGAGCTGCCAATTAAATCAGTAATTAAGGCACAGTGCATCACATGAAAGAAGAGAAATGAGAGGGGAAGAATTTCCCAGGAGCAGGTCCTTGTCAAATGAATTCATTGCTGAAAGAAGGAGTCCAAAGAACAGAGGAAGTGTTGGGCTAATGAACTGCTCAGCTTTGAAGGGGCTGGACACCCAGAAGAGGGGGATGGGAGGGATGTTGTCCATTCATGCCCTGCACGGGGGGCTTCTCATAGGACCTGGGTCTCTGGCTAGTCACTGGTACAGACAGATGTCGTCAGGCTCCATCTCCCCACTCCCTGCCTCCCCACTTTACCATTCTTGGGGATCCTAGATGTCTCCTGGGAACTCCACAGACTCAGCCTTGCTGGCTTTAGTGTGTTTTAGGCAATGGGACAAGATGTTCCACAGTTTCTTTGAACCCTCCTGAGACAATCCCCTTTTGGCTACTCTAGCCCTCGCCTAGCTCCTCGGGTCGGCTGTGGAGACAGCACAGATTATGCCTCCAGTCACCCTTTCCCTTTCCTCAGCCTCTGCTCAGGAGCCCTTGCACGCGCCCTGCAGCAGCCCTCTGGTAGCGTGACTCTTAGGGCCATGGGAACTCAGACAGGACACCATTGTGCTTTAAACTGTTAGGTAGTTTAATCCCAGTAAGATCCTGGCAGGCACTATCACTGCTTGCACATTAAATGTGAGTGAAGTGAGGCACCGTTGAGCACTGTGACCTCCCTGACAGCACTCCACTGATTGTACTGGGGTGTTGAGCCTCCGCTCACTTAAAATGTTTAGTACTGTCCTGTGTTCCCAGAGGACTGAGCTGGGGGGGGAAGCCAGAAGTCCAGCTGTGGATGTGGAACCCTTGGAAAATTCGCTCAGCCTGGTGGGTCTCGCTGCCCTCTGTAAAAGGAAACATGGATGACAAGGACTTTTGGAAGCTCTGCCTTGCGGAGGCCCTGGGGGGAAGTTACTATCGCTTTAGCTTTCTAGGGTCTCTTTGCTGCACTCAGGGACTGAGGAGGACACAGTTTGTTCTCTGCTGCTTCCCACAGCATTGCTTTTCTGCCACCTTCCCCGGCTGATCTCGAAGCTGTGAATGCTGTTCCTGGTCTGTACCCCTTGCACTCTAGTCTAGCTGTCTCTTGAAATTCATCTCACAGGCTATGTTCTCCACTAAACCACTCACCATTTCTGCTTTCAGCCAAACCCACACCAAACTGAAAAGTCTTCCAGACCACATGAGGAAACAACAAGGGTTTCTTCAAGGACATAATTTTGTCAGAGCAATAGAAAGCGCAGGGAAAGCCAGAGTGCCAGGCTCCCTGAGACATCAGAAAGGATGCCTGTCCTGGGGGAGGCATTTCCCTGCCTCAGAGAGGCAAGGGTAGACAGAGTATTGAGAGAAGAGCAGGTCCAGGTGTCACGGCAACTGTCACCGCACTGGTTACAGGTGAAGACAGAGGACAGAATTCAGAGTCAGAGGCACAGGCTCAGAAAAGGTGGACAGAGCACAGGGGGGAGCCCAGCAGAGTGCAGAAATGGCCCTGGGGCTGGGTAGGAGTTAGCACCAGCCAGTACCACTGACTGCAGGTACAGCAGGATCAAGGAGGCAGAGTGGTATTTTTTCTTCTGGATTGTAGCTTCTCAAAGTCAGGAACTTTTGTAATTGATTCACTGTTATATCCTTAAGCACCTTCAACAGCAGACTAGCACTGAATAGGAAGGTACTCAGTAAATGTTTGTTGAATGAGAAAATAAATGCAGAGTTTGATGAGGTCTGTGAAGTGTTTAGATCTTAGCCACCAAGGTGTTGGGAGCATGAATGTTCTAGAAGTGAGGGGCCCTGTGATTGATTTTGAGACTTATAAAGGTTGTTCTGAATGCATAGAGACCTTGCAGTGGGAGGTGTGTACGCTGGAAGTCTGCAGATTACAGCGCTGATCCTAGTACAGTACTGCACCAGTAGACTACTATACTGATCCTAGTACAGGAGCTATTAATTACGTCCAAGCTCAGGGAGGGTGGGGATCTGGAGAATCAGTTGGAGGCTTTCAACAGGGTCTGAAGCCATCAGATTCACAGTCTAGAAGTGATAAAACACCCTCAATGACTGGGCCTGTGTTTTCTCTCCTTGAATGACTTTGCTGTTTCACTCGAAGTGTCATCTTACTATCTGGTCCATGCTCCACTGATGTCTGCCTCCTCCTGGTAAGGCAGGACACTTTTTCTTGGGCAAACTCTATTCATGGTCTCATCTGCTGCTGCCCTGGGGCAGCCTTCATTTAGGGCACAGCAAGATGGGCCATGTTCTTAGGGGCATGAGGGGACTCCTTTCCTCTGCGTGGGGCATCTTTTGGGGCCCCTGGGAGTGACAGCCTCCCCCGCCAAGCCTGTGCCTCCTTGGGGCAGATGGCCCAGCCCTTGCTGTTAGCATGAGTTCTCTGCATGGAGCTGGCATGCCTGCAGCCCTGCATACTGTGCCAGGGTGGGCCCTCAGGACTCACGCTGGGCAACAAGAAGCTGTCCAGTCTCTGTCCTTACCTTGGCTGAAAATACCACCCTCTGCCCAGTGACTGCAGCCCTCCCTGCCCAGGACCCCAAAGTTCCCACCTTCAGAGCCCTCTGCATTTGTGTCAAAGGGATGCTGGCAAGGCCACGGGACAGTCAGAGAGTGTAACAGGTGCTGCTGCCTGGCCCAGGCTGGTGCTCTGGCAGAGGAGGAACGGGGGCTGCAGAGCCCTGCCCTTTCCCACTCAGCCACAGCCCCAGGGCCTCTGTCCCCAGCTTCTGCAGCCAGCTTTCTCCTGCTCACACTGGTGCATAAAGAAGCTCCCAGCAGCTGAGTCACCACATTCCGCTGCTGCAGGACGCTGCCAGAGTGCTTGGCTGTTTGAACTGTCAGTCTTGGGCTCATCTCATTTGGTTTCCTCACTAACCTCTTCGTGTTTGAGAGGACTGAGATCATTCAGCACATTACAGCTTCCCATGCTATTGATTTTGAAGTTGCGAGGGCTGAGGAGCGTGAGCCTGGTGGTTCACTGACCTTGCAGATCTGAGCCATCTCCTCTTCCTGCCTCGCTGTTCCGTGCTCACCCCGAAACTCGGGCGGGAGATACTGTGAACAAGGACACCAGCAAGAGGGCAGCCACTTGCTCTAAGGTGTCTGCAGAGACATTGCTTGCAGAAGAAACTATGGCTCCATTAATGTCCCGGATGACCCTTTTCTGATTTCCAGAGGAAAAAAATCAATCATCCTCCTTGCTCCTGGTATGAAATGAGAAATCTCCAGGGAGAAAGATGATGCTCCTTTCTGGTGGTGACTGGTGAGGGTCACAGGGACGTGGATGTGTCTGCATGGCTGGCCCTGGGACACTACGGGGGCATGGGCATTGCCCCCAGGCCTGCATTCCTGGCATATTTTCTGTCCCTGCCAGTTGCTAGTTTTGGGCTTCAATCAGCCTCCAGCATTTGCTCCAGGAGCAACAGGAAGTGCAGGAAGACCCAGAGTGTGCCAAGCTCACTGAGGCATTAGCAGGGACGCCTGCTGCATGCGGGAGGTGTTGCCCCGCTATCTCCCTGCCCTCTGCCGCCCTTCCTGGGTTGTAACTTGGGGATATACCCTGTCTCCAGCCCCTCTTCCATTTGGGGTCTGGTCCACAAAGCCTCTGCCCTCAGAGCCCCATTAGGACACCTGCTCTTTCTTCTGTACACTCATTGGGCCTGAGGACTGGTCAGCATCACAGCACCCACACCTGTGGCTCCTGTCCTCGCAGACTCCTTTATCTTTGCCTGAGAAGGTCCCATCCCACTGTGGAGGGACATTGAGGACATGGTTTAGTCCTTCCCTTCCTGCCACAAGAAAAAACAGATTTTTCATCAACAAAACTGTGTTCTCAGAGAAACCTTCATTGTTTTCTCATGTGGTCTGGAAGATTTTTCAGTTTGGTATGGGTTTTGCTGGACATCACTTCTTCTCTACCATAATTCCAAACTTTCCTTAGGAATAGCTCAGCTGTTTGTGAGGAAATGCCACTATGTTTCAAAAAGAATGCCCTAAGGATCTCCTATTGTGTCCCCTGAGAAGAGACTTAGTGGTCTCTGGATATGGGGCAGGTGGGGAGAGGGGCGAAAGGGCTGCTTCTCATTTTACCGACACCCAACCTTGTCCTGAGAAGAGCAGGAGGCTGGCCTCCTCAGAGCACCAAGAGGGGAGAAACAAGCCACTCCTGCTGCCGTGTACTCCTGAGCCAGTCAGGAGGATGCATCTTGTCAACAGGTGCATAGTGTAGATGGGGAGCCAGGGGCTCAGTTCCCGGAGGCGAAGAGCACCACAAGAAGAAAAGACGCTTGTGATAGGGGGTGTCTCTTTCCATGTGGAAGGAGGTTATTTTTGCCTCTGTAAAGATGCTCCCTCATTTCTGGGTTTTGATCTGGTCCTGGTGAATAGGGAAGATAAAATCTGGTCAGCGTACACCAACCCTCTTCTCCATGTGGGCATCCTGAGGAGTAGGTGGCTTCACCTGCTTCTGTGCTGCCCCGAAGCTGTCCTCTACTCCTCAGGCCAGGGCTGCAGACCTAGTCTGTGTATCCGGTAGGGCCGGTGCACCTGACATGTACTCTGTGCTGCACTTGGCATATACTGTGTCTGATATTAGTTTGTGTACTGGAAGCTTGATTGTTATGTAACCATATTGAGATGGTGGGGCTCTTTAAAGAGGTGATGGGGTTCTTAAGAGTGATTAATGGTTTTATCTCAGTAGTGAGTTCTCACTCTGCAAGACTGGGTTGGTTCCATGACACCAGGTTATCATAAAGCAAGTTTCATCTCCTCAGCTCATTCTCTTGTTTTACTTCTTGCCATGTGACATCTCTGACTTACCCTTCTCCACCATGTGATGCTATCACCAGAGGCTGATGCTGGACCTCCAGGACTGTGAGCTAAGTAAGCCTCTTTTCTTTATAAAACAGCCAGTCTCTGGTATTTTGTCACAATATCGGGAAACAGACTAAGACTCACTGTGACCAACAACTTCCAGGAATTTAGTGAAAAAATAAATATTTCTTATTCATGTCACCGTTCAGTGGGATGATGGTAGAGAGATAGGCTTGGAGCCACATAGTACTTCAGAGACCCAGCATCCCTCCACTGTGGCTGTGCTCCCTTCTAAGGCCACACACTCCTCTCCACTCAGCTTGAAAATGTGAATGAAATGCTTGCAGGAAGTATTTAGGGACTGTCCTCAGGGCTGTGCATGGATTTTTCCCACATCTCATTTGTCAGAACTCAGTCATGTGACCCTGGTGATTGTGTAAGTCAGGAACATGCACCACAGTTGTGCCTGGAGGAGGGGAGAATGTGGATATTGGTGGGAAGGTGTAGAGGGGAACAGGCTGGCCAAAGGTTTTTGCTGTTGTCACTTGCAAGGGCTGGCTGCGTTTTAGGTAACAAGGGCACTGCTTTAATTTCCTCCCTTGATATACGTGCTTCAGAACTCTCAGGAGGATGTAAAAGCCCATTTTAGACCCCTCAGTTCCAACATTTAGTGCCTGGTGTAGAAAATGGGAAATAAAATACAGAGGGTATAATGAATTTTGTACTTTAATATTCTTTGAACTTTAAGTCACCAGGGAAAGAGACTAGGATTTTGGACTTTAATATCTTTGTACTTTAACTTAATGACTGAATTTAATCATTGAACTTTAAGGGTTTTTTTTTTTTCCCCAGAAAAGTCATGATAAGAAAGGATTGATATTCAAATTTGGGACATCTTGTAATAGGCATTTTATTGCTGGAGTATCTTAAGGTTGTTATGGAATTTCACGTAGAACATTTAATGATCTATATTTAGAGGAGCAGTAACTCAACCAGACTAGAACAGTTTTGAAAGAGAAGGGAGGCTGCATTAAAAATTTTGCTGGAGCAACAGGAATGACCCAACTGCTTTGGGTGCACTGGGATGTGTGGTCGCCCTGGCTGTGATGAACAATGAGTAAGGGAATCATTAGGAAAGTGGAATGGCATGAGGAATAGATTTCTCACCTTGTGATGGATTTACAGAGTCACATTTTCTGAGCCATAAGCATTCTTAGGGCAAAAATCCTAACTTTTCCCCTCAGGGTCCCCAAGCCCTGCCCCCATGAGCTGTAGCATGGGGTCAGGCAAAGAGAAACCACAGTAGGTATTTCAGATGGAGGAGGCACCGCGCAGGGAGTTGACTGTGGCAGGTGAAGGGCTGAAGAAGTGAAAAGGAGGCGGCGTGGGGCTTCATTCCTGCACGGAATGGGAGGACGTGGAGCAGCTGCTGGCTCTGGGCCTCATGAAGTGGGGCTTGGGGTTGGTGGTCTTTTTTATTTTAAAGAAAAATTAAAAATAGCAATAAAATAGTTTCAAAACAGGGTAGTAGGAGAGAACAATAATGAACACATCATGTACTGTGATACTCATAGTAATTGTGCATAGTATAGGATATAGGCATGATATCCTGTCCAAATAATATTAGCACAAATCTTTCTTTTTAATGAACTAAGAGATACTAGCTGTATATATCTTAACTATTGTGTGTGTGTATATATATATATATATATTTTTTTTTTTCATTCTCCTTTCCTTCCTTTCCCCATTCTCCCTTGACAGTGTTTTATTTTGAACAGTTTCTCCCCTATCCCTGTTATCTATTGTACATTTTGGACCTTATTCATCCATTCAGTTTCTCATACTAATGAGACAACACAATGTTTACACATGCAGGTCTGATTTATGTCACTTATGACTGTGGTCTCAAGTTGCATCCATTTACCTATAAAAGTCTCAAGCTTAGCCTTCTGTATGGCTCAAGGCGTTGATGGCCTTGATGGCACTTTGAGCCCTCACCTCTGAGAACTGCCAGTCCCCCGCTGACCTAGGACTGGAGAAGGGAGGACAAACATCTGGGGGTGTCAGTGGTGGGTTCTTCTCTCCCATTTCCAGGGTCTCCTTTCATTGTGGACCTACTGCACCCCCAATTTCTTCAGCCTCCCAGAGGAGGAACGGCTTGACCTGGGGCCTACTGTGGGAGGTCACAGGCACGCTCAGCTCCACCTTTCCCTTCCCTTGGGCGGGCAATGCTTCCCCTTTCCCTTCGATGTGTAAATCTTATCTGTGCATCCAAGACACTCATATCTACCAGCAGCTACTCACCTGTACATTGTCTGGCCTTGCAGACAACATAGCAACTAGGAAAGAGAAAGATTCTATCTCATAAGAGGTACAGACAATAAACGACACACATACCAGGAAATAACTCGTAATATGTTAAAAGGTGCTTGGTGCTTTGTACTAATGCAAAACAAAATACGCCCTCCCAAAAAAAGTCCCCAAAAGCAGAACAGAAACAACATTCTGGGGAATCAAGACTCCTAGGCTGGCTGTCTTCATACTAACAATATAGTCTGGATGGGCCTCACTTTAAATTGGGCTGTGTGTGAGCAAGACAGCTGCACAGGTCAGCTCTGGGGACAGTGTCCTCTCAGTGTGGAGAGCTCTGCTGAGAAGTATTTGCAATAGGAGTCTCGAGGACAGCTAGGAGGCCAGTGACTTGAATAGAGGAAAGGGATGAGTTGCTGAGGTGATGAGGTCTGAGAGGGAGGGGACACCCACGGCTGCACAGGCACAAAAGTGGAGCACTGCTGTTACCACACACGGACCCCCGCACCACCATCAGTGTCACTGGCCATAGTCCTGGGCGTCTGCTAAGTAGCTGGTGGACACAGAGGCATCTGCTGAGAATTTGCTGTCTGAGCAAAGCCTCAGCTAGCCCTGGAAATGGTTGTGGAAGCAGATGTGGGTCTTGGCTGGTCTTTCTCCCGATCTCACCCAGCACATGGGACAGCAGGTGCTACTTTTCTTCTAAGTGTCTTTAAATTATGGTCCAGAACCTGGGTGGGGGCATAGTCCCTCAGAGCCTGCCAAGGGGCCTACAAAGACAGATCTGTTTCATAGCACCAAGCTATTATTTCTCTTTTTCATTTATATTTTCTCATATGCAGAGTGGAATTTTCCAGGTGTTCCATGGCGAGCTATACCACAACATATGATGTGCAGAAGCTGATTATAATACTACTTGTCTTGCTAACTGCCTATATGTGTGAAGCTTGATTTTCTGTATGTCTTTCCATCACAATAGCATATGGGAACAACTCAAAAACAGAAGCTGTATAATCCATCTGTCTTCTATTAAGCCAAACTTAAACTTGGAAAAAGTTAAAACACTGTTCCATTTTAGAGAATGTGGTTAATTTTCATGTAAGATAGATTATGTTAATATGTAAGTTTGTTATTGTTTATTAATGATTCATAAGTATTTTCTGGGCTTTCATTTTTAATGTAGTAAATATCAATGAATGCAATCTATGTGAACATGCATAGTGGTTTTCTTTGGTCATTTTAAAGCCAAAAGTTAAGAAGATCTGGTCTAGAGGATTTTGACCTAGTGTCACGTCTACATGTCACATTTCAGCCCTCAAAACTCCACCACAGTGGTGTCTGCCCTTGTTCCAGGATGTTGCGTAAGCACATGGCCATCATCTTCACCGGGCTCTCTTCGGTGTCTCTGCATATGAAAACTACCTTAGATTAAGGTCTGTTCATGAAAAACACATACTTATTCTGGAGAAAAAGAGACGGAGATGTCCTGAGTTTACTAACGCTGGTCTGAACACTTGTAAAAGCTAATGAAGCTAGAACATGTTTGTCCTCAGGAGGTTAGGGTGGATCCAGGGAAACTGGATGGGTGGACTCATGGGAAATTTTCATTGATGGCTTCTAAGGACCAGATCATTAAGAGCTGCATCCAAGCTACCTGCATGACAATCACCTGGGTAGGTTGCTATAAATACAGATTTCCATGTTCTCCCTCAAAAATCAGAATCTCTGTAGTTGGAGATCCAGAAATTTGTATTTTTTTAACTCCTGTGTTGAGTCATGAGCCAGCCAGGATCAGTCCCCTCAAAGCCTGTCAGGTTGTTATGGAGACCGTAGGTTGTGCCACTTGCCCTGCCATGTTTCTCTCAGCTGCCCACTCCACATGCAGGGTGGGTGCTTGGTTCGCCGGGGCCAGGGTAGCACTGCCTCCAGTGTCCCCCATTTCCATAGCATGTCCTTTCTGCAGGGCTGCTTTATGCAGCTGTGCTCTAGGGCTGACACATGCCTCTCTAGCTGAGGGACAGGGAGGGCAGAGGGGGCAGGAAGGGAGATGCTATGGATGCATGTGGAAGTGGGAAGCCAGGAGCAAAAGCTGGAATACTCCAGGCCGCCTCAGCAGGCAGGGAGAACAGAAGATGGATATTGATTTCTGCTGAACTGACTCACAGGCCTCTGTGGAGAAGCCAAGTTTCTGCAGACTTTGAAAAATGTTGGCATCAACATTTCTGCTATCACTGGTGCTAATGATAGATGATGCCTCTGAATGCAGAAAAGGATCTTTCAGCCGTCTTTGCTTCTTTAATGCATGTAACTGAGACCCAATCGATCACCCCTCTGTTCCATTAGGGTCCCTTCTCTGTGCCCCTTGCAGAATCAAGTGAACCCCCTTAAACCCGCCACCCAGAGCAAGAAACAGAACCTGATTGTTCCCCGCTGCCAGTGCCTGGCCAACACTGTCCTCTCCCTGCCCCACACAGTGGCATTCACCCCAACACAACAGCACCATTTTGGCTGGTTTGATGTTTATATTCATGGAATCGTATGACATCTCTTTCTCCTTCATCTTTGCATTATTTCAAAGATTTTTATCCTGTGGTTGCAAGCAGCTGTGGTTTCTTTATTTTGTTGTTGCGGCAAAGGATTCCATCCTATGGAATTTACCATAATTTATTTATTCATTCAATTGTGAGTGAGCATTTGTCTCTCCTTCAGTTTGCAGCTTTGATAATCTGCAATTAGGTATGAAGATTCTTTCATGTATGTTGTTGTATCCTTACATATTTTATAGGGTGTGTACTCAGAACAGAACTTCAAGATCTCAAGGAATTCTTATTTCACTGGTGACAGGCACATACTTTTCCAGAACAGTTGTACTAAGAATCCCCACTCCAAGCACAAGATGATAATTTCTGATCTTTCACCTGCTTATTAATTCTTGATACTGTCAGAGTTTTATATTTTTGCTAATCTGGTAGGTAAACGCCTATCACATTCTCCTTTAATTTACTTTCCCCTCATTTTTTAATGAAATTAAACACTTTCCACAGGCTTTTTGCCATTTATATAACCTCTCTTGTAAAGTCATTTGTCCTTGTTTTGTTTCCTTTTGTCTATCACTTTCTTCTTGATTTGCATGAGTTTTTATGTATTATAAACACTAACCATTTTCCATTGTATAGTTTATCTCTTCAACTTTTTGTGATGTCTTCTGATGAACAAAAGTTTCTAATGTAAGTAAGCAAAATTTTTACTATTTTTCTTAACAAGTAGTGGTTTTAAGAGCTGTCCCCTACATACTGAGATTTTATGGATATTCTATTACTTCTTCAAGTGGGTTTTGTCTTTTGTTTTTAGACCTGTGAACTCTTCTGTGTAGAAACATCCAATTTTCCTAACGCTGCATATCTCTGCAGTGATACCTCTGAAATAAATCAAATTGTTCTGTATGTATGTGGACTTTTTTTGTATCTCTCCACCTTTTGCTAACTTGTCTACTTTAAGCCAGTACCACAACTTTGAGTATTAGAGTGTCATGATAAGCTCTGATATGTGGTCTAGCACGTGCTCATATTTTTCCTTGTAGAGGAATATCTTAGATATTCTTGGCTCTTTTTTATGTGTATAAACATTTAAGCATCACTTTGTTACATTCCACCAAATTACTTTGGGACTGAGACTGGCATCCTAGTGAGACTTTAAAGATCAATTACAGAGGAATTTCAGTGTTTCAAACAATAATCATGGTTATTTCTATATTTTGCTTTTCTTTACTAGCTCTTGATAGTATTATGCTGTCTCCATAAAGATTTACACACTTATGAGTCCATTACCACTAAGTTCATCTTTTAAAGATATTGTAAATAAGAATTTAAACATTTTAATTATCATTTTTTTCCATCAGGTAGAAATGATACTGATTTTATGATGTTGGTTTTCTATTCTGCAACCTTAGTAAACTTCCTGGTTGGTTCTAGTAATTAATTTTCTCTGTTTCTGTCTGTCTCTGTCTCTTTCTCTATAAAATGTTAGTTTCTATCATTTAATATTAATCCACATATTTTCATCTTTGTCCTCTCTGACTTCACTACATTGTCTGACAGTATAGTATTGATTAAAAATGAGGTGATGGCTTTCTTCACTCAGGCTTTTTTGTTTTTTTGTCTTTTTGAGACAGGGTCTTGCTATGCAGTTCAGGTTGGCCTTGAGCTCACTTTGTAGCCCAGGCTGGTCTCAAACTCCCAATGATCCTTCTGCCTCAGTCTCCTAAGTGCTGGGATCACAACATTACACCTGGCTACTCATTGTTTCAAAGGGAACATCTTCAAAGCTTCACCGTTAAGTGTAATGTTTTCTTTAAATAAATTTCAGGGGCTTCAGAAATTTCTTAAGCTTTAAAAATCTTGTATCATATTTGAAGTTCATAATTTTATCAAAAACCTCTACATTCATTAAGCCTATGATTTAGTTTTATCTTGTAGTAATGTAGTAAACTGAGAGTAGTTTTCTTTTTTTTTTGCTCTTTGGAACAGGGAATTGAACTCAGGACCTCCTTCTTGCCAGGCAGGCTTCATGCCACTTAGCTGCACCCCTGGTGAGAGTGATTTTCTAATATTCAGCCAGCACTGCCTTCCTGGAATAAATACAATTTGTTTACTTGTGTTAGCCTTCTTATATTTTGCTGGATTCAGTTGCTTTGCATTTGGTTTCTTTCCTTTGGATTTGGAGATTTTACATTTACCTTTTATGTTGAAGTTGACCCTTCTTGCAATGTCTTTGTAGCATCTGGTGTTAAAGATTTGTATAGTCTTATTAATAATGTTAGGAGCCATCCTTTTTCTATTCTTCTGAAAATTGGAGTTGTTTCATCCCATGTGTTGGTAGAACTCACTAAAGAAGGTACAGTCTTCCTTTTGAAGGTATTATACTGGCAGCTTTTCTGTTTCTTGTGTTAACTATACTAACTTATGCCATGTATGTATACTTGTTCATAATATCCTCTCACTCCTTCATTTGCTATAGGGAAAGATATAACTGGCAACATATTAGATGTCAGATATGTCAGGCTCCTGTTCCCCAAAATCAGAGACTGAATTCTAAGGAACAATGGAGGTTAAGCATAGGGGAATTTATTGAGAGGGAGAGAGCTCCCAAACCACAGGAAGGGATCTGAAAGTGGGTTGCCAGTGGTCCCATTTCACAAAGGAAATTTTAAAGAGCAAAATCACAAGGTGAGTACAAAATCATGAGGTGGGCACAACATGGGTCAAAACACTGATCCACAGATAACATTGCAAGTATAGCTGCTTTGGTAATATTGATCCAATGGGGAAGTCATGCAGAAAGTGTACCTGCAAAGAACAAGGACCTTTTTAGGAAGGGATGGAGCAGGAGGTCCTGACCACCCACCTGGGAGACTGATGTCTATCTAGACTTCATTGGACCAGATCTTACCACTTACCTTATCCCCTGTGAGGCATGTAGGCCTGGTCATCCCATCTTTATCTTGAGGCCTGACCTATGACAGAGGCACCTCCAGCCAGATGTGCCTCCAGTTGCAGTTTGTTCTCATCCTCTGCACTGATTCCCTCGAGAGTTGGCCCTATCTAATTGCCTATGATATTTCTACCTAGCTTAGCTGTCTATATAAAACACTGACTCCAAGATCTCTAATGATGTCTTTTAAAAATACTGCTTCTTTATACCTTCTTTTTCCTTCGGTTGGCTTCATTACAAATTTATTAGTTTAATTACTTAATCAAGAACAGAATTACATCTTTACTGAAGCTTTCTTTTTTTCTTTTTTTGAAGCTTTCTTTTATGTGTGGTTTTTATCGCATTAGTTTTACTCTCACTGTTTTATCCTCTACTTCCTTTGTGTATATTTTGGGGAATTGTTCTAACTTCTTCGGATAGATGATTGCTTTACTGATTTTTAATCTCTTTTCTTTTCCCTTCAGTATTGTTTTATCTGTATGACACACATTTTGATACTATAATCCTTTCATTAACTTTCAGGAAAATTATTCTCTATTATTAATATTCATGTGCTTTCTTCTTTGAGAAAGTTATTTGAAAATGTATTTCCCACTTTCTAAACCTCTGAGGATTTCTAAATTTTCTTTCTGCTTTGGAGTTGTGGCATAATTGCATTGTGATGAGAAAAGCCCGACTGTATAAATTTAAACTTGTGAAAGATTTGAAGCTTCTTTTATGGGTGGACATATGGTAAACTGTTGTTTAAGCTTCATGTATGCTTAAAAAAATCTATTCTGGGGTGGTAGGGTAAGCTCTCTTCCTGTGTTATCCATGCTCAAATCCAAACCATTCCTAATTTTGTCTGCATTAGTTACTGGAATTAACTGATCAAATCCTCCACTATGGTTGTAGATTTTCCTCTTCCTTAATTCTATTTTCTTACATTTCCACAATTTTCAAAAATCATATATTTTGAGGTTGTGTTTTCAAATGCATAGAAATTGAGAATTATTAATTTGTCTTATTAAATTAAAACATTAATGAAATATTCCTGTTTAACTCTATTGATGCTTTACACTTTGACTTTATTTAGTTTTTATTAATACAGCCTTATCAGGTTTCTTTTAGTTAACTGTTTCTATGAACCACTTTGGTCTATTATTTTTAAGTTTTCTATACCCTTACAAGTTAGACATATCTTTAATAAATAATAGCTAGTTGTTTCTTTAACAACAAATTTGTTCCAACAACTCTATATTACCCATACTCTTTTGCATTTGTTATATTTAGTGGTATATTTGGATAAAAATCTACCGTCTTCGTATGTATTTTCAAGTGTTTTGTATTCCTGTTTCTTTTTTACCTTCTTTTTGGTTGTTTGAGTGACTCTTTGGAAAAGTTTTGATGGATATATAATCATTGCACAGCATTCTACAGTATAACCTGTATTCTGCATGTTCACCACAGCAGAGTTCACAATAGTGATACTTTAGTTACTTTTCTTATTCCTGAAACAAAATACCAATACCCAAAGCTAAAGGAGGAAACGTTGATTTAGCTCACAGTTTGTAGAGGTTTCAGTCCATAATCAGCTAGTTCTAAGACAGTGTGGTGTGGCAGAAAAGAATAGTTCATAGTGGGCAGACTGTAGCAAAACAATGAGAGAGAGAGAGAGAGAGAGAGAGAGAGAGAGAGAGAGAGAGAGAGAAAGAGAGAGAGAGACAAGCCTTTCTGTCCCTTATATTGTGTCTAGTCCACCAGGATTAGAGCAGTGCCAATCCAATCCAATCAGTGGGCTGATCCAGCAATCGCTCATCCTCAATTACAGCACCCTTAATCCCAGTGCTGTATTAGGAATCAATCACACAATCTACATTCAGCCACCTCTAAAAACATCCTATGACTGCATGAAACTTACTCATGATCTTACTCAAACAAGAGTTGATTTCATGGAAATAGAGAGTAGAACCATAATTTATCAGAGACTTGGAGAGATTGGACATGAAGGAGGACTAAGGAGAATTAAAGCAATTTTACCGACCCATTATCCTTTCCTTTTAGTTTGGAAATTGTATACTTCTTTATTTCTGTTCTTTTAGTGATTACCCTGAAATTATAGCATGGATTCTTGGTGTATCAGTGTTTAATCTTAATCTACTAGTGATTACCCTGAAATTATAGCATGGATTCTTGGTGTATCAGTGTCTAATCTTAATCTACATTCTACCATGAAGCTAATCAGCACTCTGCAACAATCAACACTACATGTACCTACTTTCAGGTTTCTATTCAATTATCCCTAGCAGATCATGGCCTTTTTTGGTCTGATTGCAGAGGAAGAAGGCAAGGTCCTTTCTGTGTAAGTGTAGTTTCCAGACCAAACTGCAAGTTGGTCTGGTTTAAAAGAGACACTTTATTCTCATGATTAATCCCAAAGGAAAGTCATTAAAAGTTATTGCCATTTTCTGGGAAAAAATTAGAAGATGTTGCTTGGTGAAATTAAGCTTCAATTAAATTATGTTCCACAGATGCCCTGAAAGGAGAGAAGCTTTTACCATTCATATTTAATTTAGTTCAGTGAAGTGGAGAAACACATTTTTTATAGTGTGGCTGAATATATTCAGCACATCTGCTGTTGTTATCCTAACGTTTACCTGTCTCTGAAGCTGTACCATAAGAGATCCATAGAGTTCCTTGACATTTGGTATGGGAAGTATCTTTGTTACTTTTCTCTTGTTGCTAAGACAAAATACCTGATTCCCAAAGTTAAAGAGGGAAAGGTTTAGTTAGCTGTTTAGCTCACAGTTTGTGGAGGTTTTAGTCCATAATTTGTTGGCTCCAAGCAAAAGCAACAAGAGCAAAAAAGAGGAGAGGGGAGTGAGCCTTTTTTCCTCCTTTATATTGTTAAGTAGGCTACCTGCCCTGGGGCTGGTATAGCATTCGTAGCATCTTCCTGCCCTCCTCTTGCACAGGATGAGGATGTTTACAAAGGAAGGACCCTGGCTCCCTACTGAGTTACTTAGTGAAGCTTCTAAACTTCTCAAGTTGACACAATGTATCAACCATTACAGGAAGTAAACTTCATTTTATATACTACCATACTGGCTTTCCTGGTTCTATCTGGGCATCCGATGCTACAATTACATCACAGTACTAAACTATTTATTTTCTCCAAGAATTGCATTATTTTCTACTAGTAAATTATATTTCAATGGGTTCATGTGATGGGTAGGGAAGCTAAACCTTCAGCATTGAGTAAATGGGCCACTGGCCTCCTGGGGAAAGAATTCCAGAAATTCCCTCACAACCTCTGGGCCTTTGTCTATAAGGAGCTCCCAAGTTCTTCCTCCCCAGCCCTACTTTGGCCCCATCCATCTTACAGATGGGATAGTTGATGCTCAGAGGCATACAGTGTTTCATATGCGGTGATCTGGCTAATGATGCCAAGTGTTTTCCTAATGTTTAAGTCATCATTCTCAAGTTCACCAACACAGGGAAAGGAAGGTTCCAGAGTGTATACCAGTGTAAAGTGCATCTCAGGTTAGCGGCAGCTCATCTTTCAGCAGCTGTCCCATTGTCTTATTGATCTCTGGTCTTTTGGGGGCAGAGAGAGACACAACATCACATTAGCTACAAAATCACACCCACAGCTTGTAAAGGGCACAGAGCCCCTTCCCACCCTCCCCTCCCCTCAGCTGAGAACCTCCGGAAGGACGATGACATGGGCCGTCTTCTGCTGAGGGAAACTGACAGAGATGGAAGGTGCCTGTCAAAAGGGCCTGGGCTCTGTTTTGCTGTCCAGGAGACCTGCTAGGATTCCATGCTGATTATGGGCTCATGTTCAGGCAGCTATTTTCACCCCAATTTTGTGAGCCTTCTGGGGCACCTCTTGATTTAAAGGGAAGCAATGAAAAGCACTTTGGAGCCACTCAAAGGGCTTCGAGCATTCCTCAAGTTTAGCTGATTGAACAGAGAGGAAAGCAGCCTTCACTACTGTTTTCTACACACAGAAAACTGGAATATTCAGGTGCCTCAACTTCAGAGAATAATTTTCAGAAAGATGGTGATAGAGGAGTCTGATTTCTGTCTAGAGAGATACTTTCCCTAAGGTCAGATGGAACTGAAAAGAGAATTTATGGAAAAATTGTCCCCCTGACCTTAAATGTGCAGGCTTTGAGTTGATGCTATTATAAGAAATGGAGTACTATTAAAATATATTGAACATTTTAATGACTCTACTTGCAGTCAGCCAAAAAAAAAAAAAAAAAAGAAGAAGAAGATGAAAAAGAAAAACGATTTAAACTCTGGAAGGGAGGATTTTGCCAAGGAGATTTTAATGTCAAGGATGTACGTGAAGCTAAAAATAAGGTGCTCACAAGTATCCTAGAGCAGTAGGTGGGGATGTATACATAATCAAATTAAATTATTCCATTTCCACTTATGGAAAAATCTGAAGGAGAAAATTGTCAAGAAAACATTTAGTCATATTTCACTTGGATTATACTTATAAGTACTGAGCTCCAGACCTGTCAAAATAAGCCCAGAGCACTTGCTGGCAGAGGTGTTGGGTAGACCACCACTGTGACATGCAAAAAAGATAAAGCGCTTACAAAATCATGAAGCCTGGAAAGCGCCCAATGGAAGAGAGGATTCTGGGAAGTAAAGGGGAAGAAGTGTTCTCAGGTGTGAGGATTGGAGCTCAAGGGGCCCAGATATGGAATGCGGAGGGTGGGAACTTCCGGGAACTTCAAAGGTGCGTGAGCTCCTGGTCCCAACTCTCTCACACCTGTGACTTTTTATCACGTTTCATTCCTATCAGAGAAAGGTCCTCTGCATTGTGACCTTGCCCACGGCTGTGCTCTTCCCACAAAGTATTGCTGACACAATGGGACTGTGAGCTTTGCTGCTGCCAGCACAATCATTTGCAAAAGGACCGCAGATCATGGTGCCTGGAACTGGATTTGTTGGCATTTTGGGGACAAACATCTTGGCAACAGGCATCAAACTTCCAATCTGAAGCCGGCAAGGACAAGTCTAGTCTGGGTTGAATCTTTTATTTTCTTCTTTAGTTATAATTAAGAGACTCAGGGACAGACAATCTGCTTTCTTTGTTGCTTCTGCTTATCAGTGTTCTTGGCTCATGCCAGCCAGGACCCTGGGCCGGTGTGCTCTGTCTCCTGAGCTCAGGTGCTGACCAATGGGAGGAGGGCTGGGAATGGTGAGGAGAGGACAGGCGTTTTCCTGAGCGGGGAAAGAGGTGGTGGGTGTGTGCTGGTCAGTGCTTGCGTTGAGGTAACACACAATGGCCAGGGTTCCGTGCACATGCAGGCCTGGCAGGGGAACCCAGGAAGGCTAACCCAGCTTCGCCTCAGCCTGCCCTGGGCTAAATGAATTCTGGCTTGGACAGAAACTGCAGCTCGTGTCTCTCACTCCTTTCTCGGTAGATCATTCTGGACTCCTGTGATTTTTGTTCCCTAAAGAAAACCAGAATGAGACAGTGAGGGAACATAATTTGACCTGATAGAAAGGGAAGGAGAGATGCTGATTGGTAGCACTTATGGGGACCTATTAAAGACTAGACAGCTGCTAACATTTCCCACAGAACTGATCTTCCTCCTCCACCACTCCCTCACAGCCTTCTTTCCTGCAGCAGGGCACAGAGGAAAGGGAATTCACTGCTCAAGATGTGGACACTGCTGTCAGCCCCATTTACATAAGGAAACTGAGGCCTATGAGAATGAAATAAACTTCCTATAGTCACATATAGCTATGATCAAGTGATGGCAGGATTGGAACTCTAGCCTTAGACTGTTCTGCTATTCTGTCTCCACTTGTTCCCCACAGCATGTGCAGGAAAGCAGCATGATGGCAGCAGCTGTGGGAGGGATTTAATTTCAGCTCTGCTCTTAAATGTTTATATCTCCTCAGTGATGTCATTGGATCATGTGAAATCACAAGGTTTTGTTTTTTTTTTAAATCTATAAGATGGTGGAAGTCCTCCAGCATGGGCTACCACAATGGGACCGTATTGCAGCAGTTCATGTGGAGAAGCCTTGAGTACAGCAAATGTCTAAATGTGTTGTGATTGAGACAGAGGTTACAAGACACGCTGCCATGTGGAAGAGAAAGCCATGGCCATGATCCAGGTCTCAGTTGAATTTCTCACACTAGTGGGACCTTCCTTACACTGTGAAATGAGGACACTATGTCCTGTTGGGCACTTTGGAGGGCAGAGCGCACTCGGTGGCAACCAGCATCTATGTGGGCAAATGCACCCCGTACCTGCAGGGGAAGCAGATGGAGCTGCTGAAGACACAGTAGATGAGGGGGTTGATGGCACTGTTCAGGGCTGGTAGGTTCTGGATGATCACAGAGGCGTAGAAACGCTCCTTGGTGTCTGGAAGGAGGTTAAAGTTGTCCAAGATGTCAAACAGGAAATACGGGCTCCAGCAGATGGTGAAGGCTGGGGAGAAGAGCACCGTTAGCACTTCAAGGCCGCAGCTCAGGGGCTTGGTCAGCCCTGACTGGAGTTTAAACTGGATGTTCACTGGTACCTGAAGTCTGGCAGAAATATCTGGGCTGTGAACACTGTTAGAGCAGCGTGTGTGTTAGCATTGGTATTACATTTGCTTGAACATATACTTGTGCCTATACACACACTCTGAAGATGACATTTTCAGACCAAGCAGTGTTCTTGGATCTTCTCTATCTGTGAAAGGGGGATGTCCAATTTCTGCTTTTGTGGACTTGGTGTTGAAAGACCAGGAACTTATGACCTTACACAGCTCCTCCCATCCAACACAGTGCTTCAGAAAACCCAGTGGAATTCCTTGGCGACTTTCTGGGTCCAGACAGAGCAGGGAGCATTTGATAAGACAGTGTTCCTAGTCTCAGAGAATAACAGGGGGAAAGAGTGATTCTAATACTTTTAAAGCACAGCGCTGTTTAATCATAATGTTCTCAATTTTCCTTTTCCATTTCTAGTTAACCTCTCCAGAAAATACCCATCCAATCTCCCTGCCCAAGTTACTTGATGTGTGTGAGCCCCAAGATTCTGTCTGGCTATAACACTTCAAAGGAAATGGCTTGGATGTGGGAGTTCAGAGTGTGAGGATTAATTTTATATACAACTTGACTGGGTGCCAGATATTTGGTTAAACACTATTCTGGGTGCATTTATGAAGTTGTTTCTGGATAAGATTAATGTTTGAGTCAGTAGTCTAAGAAAAGCAGGTTAGCCTCATCCTATCTGCTGAAGGCCTGAGTAGGACAGATTCCCTTCCTGTCTTTGAGCTGGACTGTTGGTCTTCTTTGCCTTCATGCTTGGAGTCAGACAGGAACCTGCACCAAGTCTTCTGTTTTCAGGCCTTTTAACTCTGACCCAGGGGCTGGGGATATAGCTCAGTGGAATAAGCGCCTGCCTAGCATGCGCAGGGTCCTGAGTTCGATCCCCAGTACCGCAAAAAAAAAAAAAAACAAAAAAACCCCAAAAAACTCTGACCTGGGCTTGAGCTTACACCATTATCTCTCCAGGGTCTTCACCTTGTGAAGTGGAGAGCTTGAGACTTCTCAGCTTTCATAATTAAAAGAGTCATAATAAATCAGAATCTACCTGTTTATCTGTCACTCATTCATGTATCCATTATCTATGTATCTGTCTATCATCTATCTATCTATTCATCAATCCATCCATCCACCCCACCCATCCATCATCTATCATGTGTCTATTTATTCATGAATTCATCCACCCATTATCTATCTATGCAGCCACTCACCTAGCATTTATCTATTTATTTACTATCATCTATTTATTCATCCATCATCTATTTGTCTATCTTCTATCTATTCATCCAGCCATCATCGTTTTCCTATCTATTCACCAACCCATTATCTATCTATCTATCTATCTATCTATCCATCTATCTATTATCTGTCTTATCTATCAATCATCTATCCATTTACCTACCTATTCTCATTGGTATCATCTATCTGTGTATCTATCATCTGTCATTTATTCATCTTCCCGTATTTTCCTGGAGATCACAGATTGACACAAGGTCACATATCTTGGGCTGAACTAACACACTCTCTCTCTCTCTCTCTCTCTCTCTCTCTCTCTCTCTCTCTCTCTCTCTCTCCCTCTCTCTCCCCCTGGCACTCTTGCTACATCTTCACTACTCTCCCCACCCCATCCTCACAGAGTAGAAGAAATTTGGCTTTTGTGGCCATCTTCATGAAGAGACAAGCTTTCTGTATAATTGTTTGAGAGGCATTGTAGCTTTCTGGGGGTTTGAAATGAGGAATTTACACATGATATTTTGGCCCCAGATGGTGGCAATGTGTTAGAAGATGGGAGCCATTCAACAGAAAGACCAGGGGCCATTCTGGCCCCCAGATGATGAACGTTTCACTGTGCCAAGAAGAATAGTCTTGGAGCCCCAGGTACAAAAATGCTTTCTGTGTTCGTGTGTGCGTGTGTGTGTGTGTGTGCGTGCGCATGTGTGTGTGTGATTGCAGGGATGCCAATTCTTCTGCATGCTTCAGGATACGCCATTCCCACCCTCAAAAGCTCAGCCACATCCCAGACATTGTTCAATGGCCAGCTGTATGTTCATGCATGCGAGAACACTATTTATAATTACTCCAGTCCAGGAAACTAAGTGTCTTTTACATATGTATGGAGATATTTTCCAGAAATATTGAATTTTTCAGAAATGCAATTCACTTGTAAACAGAGGAAAGATTACTTTGTTTAATTTGGAGCTTTCCCAGGCTTTGCTTACCTGCTCAGAAAATCAAGTCACTGACAGTGAGACTGCTTACATTTTTAGTGTCCCCATGAAAACACACCTGGGTTGGCTTCCATTTGTAGCTGTTACTATGTGGAGGTGTCAACATCTGATTACTTTATTATTCTTTTAGTGCAGCAGTCCCCGTATAGTAACATGTCAAAAATTATTATTGTTATATAATAAATCATTTTCTTTCTACTTTTTATGTAATTGTTGGGACAATGCATTTATTTTATTTTATTTATTTATTTATTTTTTTCGGTACTGGGGATCGAACTCAGGACCCTGCGCTTGCTAGGCAAGCGCTTATTCCACTGAGCTATATCCCCAGCCCTAATGCATTTATTTTAAAACATTTTGGCAGGTAGGCATCACATATGCATGTCACTCGAGGATGACCCTAGAAAAGGTCTCATTGGTCTGTCCACACTTGCTGAGCCTCTGCTGGGCATCCCTGCTGCGGAATGAAAGGTATCATAAGGCTTGGGAATGCGGATCATGCCTATAAAAGAAAGCAAGTGTGAGTGCACACTCTTCTCCACTCAATATCTGGGGGAAGTGAATCTGTAGTGCTGGGTGGGAAGGCAGGAGGGTCTTTGGTCTATCTCACAGCCCTTGAAAACCACTTTTCAGAGCCATGATGAGTCGTACCTGCTCTACCTGCACTGTGGTCCATGCCTTGACTCTGGGGCTAAGTCACTCTGCATGAAGTGTGGTCTGTTTGGCATTTTGCAGTTGTATTTTAGAATGGGGAGGCAGGCTATTTCGGCAATTTGACATGCAGCTAATGCTTACTTGGGGCTTCTGAGAGCTGTCAGAGGTGCAAGGAGAGGGCATTTCAGCTAAATAGAGAAGGAATCAGAGGTCCTTTTCCTTCTTGCCTCTCCTTTTTCATTGGTTTACTCAGCAAATGTTAGTTATGTGGTGTGTATAGGCCCCTCATTCAGGCCTTGGTGATGACAAGTAAGTAAAACAAAAGCAAGTCATTGTTCTCATGGGTTTATTGCTCCAGCAGGAGAGACAGATAATAAGAGGAACATGTACATATCATCATAAGATAGACAGGTGATAGGTAGATGACAGATTATATCTAGATGTAGATGATGGATACGTGACAGAAAATGTATGATAGACAGACAGACAGACAGACAGAAGTAGGAGGAAATAGGAACCACAAAGGAAAACAAAACCAGAGAAACCTAGAGGAGGTTACTGAAGAAGACTTGTCATTGTCAAGGATGGTGGGTGATGTCATTGCTGGGGACAAAACAAGGTGGGAAGTAAACTGTGCATTCATCTTCAAGGAGAGCATTTCCAGTTCTCCTCGAAGTTGAGAACAGTGCAAGGTCACTTTTGTGGGTGCTAAGAGCAGAGAGAAAAGAGGAGGAAAGGGAAGAAGATAGGAAGGAGGAGGGTGGAAAAGGGGCCATAGGGAAGGATTAGGAGTGACTTTCATAGTAAATGTCCAAGACAAGTAGGACACACATCTGTTCTTCCTCTGCTTGTGAACGTCAGGCCTGCACAGAGCATGTCTTTAAGGAGGCAACTGGAAGAGCAGGGTGATCTGAGCCCAGCTTCAGCTACTTTGGTTCTAATCTGATTCTCCCCAAATTATCCAATTCATGCCCCTGAAGGAGAGCTATACTCACGAGAGGGCACAGAAACTTAATGTCAGCCCTTGGAGAAACAGGAGCTGGGCCAGTGAGTCTCATACATTGCTGGCCAAGCAGAGGCAGAAAGAGGTGTGTAGGTGCTCTCCAAGTAGACGCTCTCCTTACTAGCAGCTTGCTTTGGGAAGGTTTGCACAGTTCTTCAGCACAAGGAGGGACTTTGCTTACCAAGAACAATGCTGATGCTGTACTTGATGGCCTTGACTTTCGCCTTTGAGAGGAGCCCTCGGTTGTAGCTGGTGCACAGTTTCCCATCTGGAGATAAAAGGAGGTGGGGAAGGATTATAGCATAAAATGTTTAAGATGTGACAATTTTGATTTGTGCCAACAGAAATACTGAGCGATAGACTTGCAGCTTTCGTGGGGACAGAACAATGCAACATCCTATGTGCCTACACCCTCCCTGGACATTTTCAGAGTAAAGATGGCTCAGGGCTGGTTGCTGGAAATTGTTCAGTGTGCAGCTTAGGACAATATGCTGACCCTGTGGGATGCTGGTGTAGCAGTCAGCTTTTCATTGCTGGGGACACAGTGCCCGACATCCACAATTTAAAGGAAGAGATGCTTGTCTGGCTCATGGTTTCAGATGGCTCTGTCCATATTTGGCTGCTCCAATGTACAAAGATCACGGCGGAAGAGCCTGGCAGAGGGAAGCTGCACACCTTGCGGTGGCCAGGGAGCATAGCAGGGGAAAAGCAGCAGAGTAGAAGGAGCCAGGGACCATATATAGTCCCTAAGGTCACACTTACATGACCCCCTGACATACTCAGAAATGTGCTTTCCTGACCTCCTAGGTGGCTCCCAAGCCAATCAGATTGATACAATTGAGTTTATCCAGTACAGCTAGACTCTGGAGACATGGCCAGATGGCCAGAACTAGCTGCAACTGGAAGTAGACCATGTGACCACAGAGCCCAAAGCCTTTCCCTGAGAGGACTCTTCTCTGAACCCCAAGGTATACTAAGATACTATGGTGTTGTTTCAGTAACCTGGACAAAGTCACTTTTCTAGAGTGGTTGCCCCAGACCAACTGGACTGATTCATCTAACACAGAAACTCTACTCTCAAACAAAGCATAAACCAGATATATATATATATATATATATATATATATATATATATGTCCCATATCTGAGCCTGGATATGACTTCAATTATATGTAGACTGTCATCTGATGGTAAAGCATTTGAGGGATTAATGTAAGAACCCACTGGAATGTAAGGTAGATGAGGACAGAGGTTTGCATTTATCAGCTTTGTGATCTATAATCATATCAAATAGTTATCAAATATCTGCTGGCACCATCAGCAAGTACAGTAGCACACTGAAGAAGTACTGGTGAAACTAAGGTGGACTCAGTGCAATAGAAATTAAAGAAAGGAGTGTTGAGATGGCAAATTTGAAGTATTAACCATCGGGCTGCTTGCCCCGAGGATGTCTTTCCTGCCAGAGGTCTGGTAGTTCATGTAATATGTGTGGGTGGACACAGACCCGCCCCAGAGCACACCTTTAGTGAAAAAGCATGGACAAGATGACATCTGTCCCCTCACCTCACCCACCTGGGTGCCACTGAATTGACCTCAGTGGGCGGATCCCAGTGCCTGTGCCTGGTTAGGGAAGGGCAGCTGCACACTTGACAGGCCAAATGCAGCGCTCACTTGGATTGTTTGCCTTTCATGTTTGAAGTTTGTTGTAATCTCCATAGAAATGGACCCTAAATTGACCTTTGCTCTACTCATTCAATCCCATCTTAATCCCACCCACCCTGATCCAACAAGCACAGTGTATCTGCTAGAAGCTATGGACTGAACCAAGTGCCAAACTAGAGATCTTGCTGTCTGCGGGCCGTCAGTCTGCAGGATGATCACACACCATCCACATGTGGCGTGAGACTCATAGATGCTGACCAGCCACCAGCAGAGCAGACCGCCACCCCACAGTTCTGCCCAGCAGGCTGCTTGGGAGATGCAGAGCGGGTAAACTTGGAATGACAGGAAGGGGTTTCAAAGGAAAAGACTGAGGTGCAGGCACGAGACTGGGGGAGGCAGAGGGAACCCCCTCAGCTAAGACATGGGAGAAAAACGTGCAGGATGTGTTCGGACCATGGGGAGTCACTCTGTTCGGCTCCATGCTACAGCACATGGGTGCGAGAGTAGATGGAGCTGACGACACATGGGGAAGACCTTGAGTGTCCTTGCAGAGTCTGGGCTGGACTCCTGGGACAGCTGCAGCAGGCCACGGAAGCTTTTGGACACTGGGCATTGTGAGCATTGCAGAGGACAGCCTATTACCAGTAACAACAGAAATGGAGGAATTTTTAGGTAAAAAGAACAAAAATCATAGTAACCACTTGATACTTAAGTTATACATTATAAGATCACCCTGAGATGGTACTATAGACTTTAAATTATTCTTTGCATATCCCAGAACCACAGAACCTAGACCTTGTAAGGGAGTAAATTCTTGAAAAACATCTACAGGAACAGTTCTCTAGGGAAATTTGGCCATGCCTGGATGTGTGCTTTGGTTGTCAAAATGTGGAATGGCTACTCATCTAGTGGGGAGAAGCCATAGACACTGCTCTATCAATGTCCAGGACAGCCCCCCCCAGTAATTCTGAAGTCCAAATTGCTGAAGGTGGCAAAGCTTAGAAGCCTGATCTCCAGGGTGGTATTGTGGGAAAGACCAGGCTTCCAGTTCAGACATGAATACACCTTCCAGCTCTGTCAGGAGTAGCTGTGTGTGCTTAGGCAAGCAGCTTAATGTTCCCAGCCTCAGCCCATTTGGAAGCTAAGGCATAAAACCTGAAACACAGTTACTCCGAGCTGATGTATGATAATATGTTTAAGGGGCCAAGCTCCACACTGGGATATCAGTTACCTTGTCAGTTGGGATGAGTGAAGTTTTCACAGTATTTCAGAAGGAATCTGGGCTCTTTAGGGAGAAAACAGAAGGTATTTCTACTTTAGGTTGTCTCTTCTACTGTGTTGTTATCAGTATAAGCAGAAAACTATGAGGGAGGGATTATACCGATGGGGGGCGAGAAGATGACAGCAGATCCAATGACACCCTTTCAAAGTGTCCTCTCTTGCTGGTCCTAGGTAACAGCTGGCTCCTGAACAGTGTGGCTCTGGAGACTTAGCTGGTCTTTCAGAAATGTTTTTGAGAATGACATTTGTGCTGCAGAATCTGTTTAAAATGGAAACTGGAAATACCTTCCACAGGGCGACTAGGTGACAATATAATCAACCACCTGCCCTCTGATCTCCCAATGAGTTTAGTGAAAAGTGTCTTTAATCGAACACTCCAGGAAATGCAAAGCTGTTAGCTTCCAAAGGTGGCTCTTCAAAGAGAGCTGAGCTACAAAATGCCCATAATTCTCTTTTATTGGTAGATAAAAGGATTATTTTTACTCAGACCCGGTACTGTGCTGGAGTGAAAAGAAGTAAAATGCAGCTGTCACCAAGCATTAATGGCTTAGGCAACCTGGAGGTGGTAGGTTTATTAAATCCTAGCATGGGAGGATTAGTGACTTAGGCCCCTTAAGTGCTAGGTGTATCCCTCATGGGGGCCATCCCAGAAACCAAGTCCCTAGATGGCCAGTTTCGGCTGTCCACCTTCCAAAAGTTCCAGGCCTCTTAAAGAGCAACCAGGAGCCCATTCTTCATATGGAATGAACACCCAATCCAGGAGCTATTGGTCCCTTGAGGTTTTAAATGGAGGGAGAGGTCATTCTTGCTGGGTTGGGAGACCCACCTGTGGCCCTATGGTAAGGACAAGTGGTTTACTTAGAAACAAGGAAGTCTTAAACTAAAATTTTAAGCCAAGCATGTTCATGTGTTGGAATACTTATGTACTTCAGGTTGACTTAAAAAATTAAACATATTTATGGTTTTTTTCTGACCACTAAAGTTTTAGAAACTTAAAATTCATTTTTGACCAGTAATGACCTTTTTATTTACAAATATAACCTGGATACTCTTGGAATGCATCAGTTAAATATTTTTAGCGCATTTAACCACCTCTGCTTTAGCTGTAGGACTGGTTATTTCCTTCTGAGGCCTTTGGGGTTTTTGGACTTTCTAGCTTTTCAGGTAGACCCAAGTACTGTCTCCGCGTGCCTCTGAGTGCCCCTGGCCGTGAACCACACTCTGAATTCTTTCTGTTGGCATTGTCCCCTGGGTATTGTCTCTCTGTTCACTTGTTTAGCCTCAGTTGTGACCCTGGGCTGTGGATTATTTAGTGTCTGCTTTTTCCTGGGAAATCTGCCCTCAAAGTCCTTTTGCCAGGGACTGAGGACATGGCCTCTCTCCTTGTCGCTGTTGATCTCTTCTTGTTGCTGTGGGGCCTGCATAGAGTCACCTGAGTCCTCCGGGACTGGGCTTCACATGCAGCCTTGTCATGGTCAGTTGCCTATGAAGGGCTGGAGTAGTCTAGTTGGAAGGCTCTTAGGTGACCCAGAATGCAAAGTTGCCCTTGACCTTCCAGCCCCCAGGGAATCTATTATCCATCTCCTGTCATGAAATGCTACCTCTCTCCCCTCATAGCTGGACATGGCTGTGTATGTCTGAACCTCCCAAGTGAATGTATCTCGAGTTCTTTTCTTGGGAGGTTTTCAGCCCAGTGCCAGCTGGCAGTCTTAGCTAGATGTAAGGTGGTATCAGACGACTGTGCTTTTTCTATACCTCAGCTCTACAGCTCAGAAGAATCTAAGACCCTGAAAGGACTGAAATATTTGCAGATTCAGGTCAATTGTCCACCAAAGCCTTTCCTTCCTGGTGCACAGCTGGATTCCATTTCCCAGGCTCCCTTTAGGCAAGGTGTAGTCATGTGACTAAGTTTTGCTTAAGGGAAGCAGGAAGAACCAGTGTCTACCTCTTTAGGTCTGTCTCAGAGAAGCCCCCTGAAAATCCTCTGCTCTTCTCCCTAACTCCTTCCTGCTTGGTGTAGATTTGAGCGACACCTTGGTAACCTTTTGGGAAATGTGACAGAATTTCCACTGACTTGAATTTCTCAACGATTGTGTGGAACAATGCCTTCCCCTTGAATTTTCCTACCAGTTTGCCTTTAATTGAGCAAGAAATAAACTTATACTGTGATAATGCTATTGATAGTTTGGCTTTTACACCACTGCTAACATTTAAGGCAGGAATTGGTACTTTCTACGTAATGCTATCTTAATAAAAACTGGAACATGTGGCTCTGGCTGAGAGAGTAGGTGGCGGGGGCCAAGGCTGGAAGCTGGTGGCCCTCATGTTAGAAGGGCCGCAGATGGTGCTGGGAAAGCAGGTTGCAGACCCACTGAGCCCAGGCCGGGATGGAGTGGTAAGCTGAATGTTAACACGTACTGCGTAGTGACTGTCACCAGCTGTGTTCAGCAAGGAACTGAGAAAAGAAGCAAGCAGCTTAGACAAGGCTTTGCTGGCTTATGGCAGAAATAAAAAGGACTTAGAGAAAGCCTTCAAATTTGGGAACTTGTAGAGTTACAAATATCGACTGCTTGTGGTTTCCAGCAAAACCAACTGCATACTGTGTGTGGCCCAGTAAAAAGTGAAAACATAAACACAGCCCTAAGACACACAGAAGCCTTTATTCAGGGGTGCAGTCCCCAGGCAATGAAGCTAGCCCTGTCCCCAAATTAAAGTATAACATGCGGAGGTTTTTAATTGGAAAACATCATTTAAGATTTGTCCTTGAAACAGAGATCAGACTAAGAATGTGACCTTTCAGATAGCCTCACGCTAGCATCCATCGAGTTACAAGGTAGCATTGCATATGAAACAAAGAAAACAATAGACTCCAAGTTTTAAAAATTTTAAAAATAGAATTGAATTAAGAAAGACTTTTGACTGTGGTTGGTCTAAGACCGAATGGAAACAAATAGATGGTAAATTTACTAAGTTCTTGAGAAGAACTTACTAAGTTCTGCTGCCAAGTATAAACCACGTGATCTCCATCTTTGCCAATTCCTAGAATTAATAAATTTTCACAATTTTATCAATTCAGTGGTGGGAACTTATATTAAACCTATACATGATTGCTTGCCCATAAGGTTCTAAATCTTATTTTTTTGGCTATTTCTGCTTACTTTTCTGTAAAATGCTTATTTGTATTTTACTGATTTAAAAAAATGTATTGGTCTTTAAAAAATCTCTTAACACTGACTTTTAGAAGTTCTTTATATATTCAGTATACTAGTCTTTTCCCACGCATATGTACTGCAAATGGCTTCTCCCACCTTGTGGGTATGATATTTTAAATGTTAATAGTCAAACTTAACAGATTCAAATTTATGCTTTTTCTTGATAATTTAATGTAGCATGTACCTTGTTTAAGAAATCTTTCAGAAAGATATCATCTTACCTTTTGTTTTAAAGGCTTCAAAATCTTATTTTTCACCCTGAAGCTGCTAGTTCCTTTAAAACTAATTTTGCCTATGAATTGAGGTGAAGATTTAATTTCATTTCTTTCATTGTGATATCTTGACATAAATTAAGTTGTCATACAGGTATAGTAAATCTCTGACTCATGAACACTCCTACTGTGAACTTTTACAGGTGCAGTGTGTAAGATTCACAGGTGCACTGTGCAACTCATGCTTTGGTGGATCATGAATGAGTCTGACTTACGAATGTTTCCAGGATGCAACTGGTTTGTAAGTTGGGGACTTACCGTAGAGATCTGTTTGGGGCTAAGTTACAGTCATTTCACTTTCTAGATTAACAAATTACTGTTTTACATTTTCTATTTGTCTATTGTATTGTGCCAGCACCATGCTCTATTAACCGCTTTGACTCTATATCAAGTATTAAAACATTTGGCATAGCAAACCTCTTCTACCTCGCTCTGTTTCACCAAGAATGCCTGGGATGTTCTTGGCTTTTACATCTTTTTATTATATTTTAAATGAAGCATCTTGTTAAGATCAACAACATGTTAGAATTCGCTTTTTATTATCATTGTGTTAGCTTGTGCACTAGCTGAGTAGAATCAGGGTCTTTATGATATTGAATCTTACTATCCACAGGCAGTTATAAGTTATCTGTATCTTATATTTTTCTCTTTTTAGTGCTGAGAATCAAACTGAGGGTCTTAGCATTCAGTTACATCTCTAACCCTTTCCCTGCTTTTTATTTTCAGACTGGGTCTTCCTCAGTCACTAAATTACCCAGGCTGGGTTTGAACTTGCAGTCATCCTGCCTCAACCTTCCAGAGTGTTGGGATTATAGGCATGCATCACCATGTCTGGCTTTATGTTTTTCTTGTGTGTATTTTCTTCAGTAAGGTTGTTTGTAGAGAAATCACTTTACCCAGTCCATGATGAAGAAGCTGATCATGAGACTGTTCAATGGACTTCTCTTGAATTTGTTAAACTAGAAAGTGAAATGATTGTAACTCAGTTCCTGCTCCACAGCTTTCCATCCCACTGTGCCTCATCTAATTTGAAACATGTGATTTGGATATTGCATGCGTCACATTACACCCGCCCATCTATAATAGCTGGATGGCTTAGATCAGCTTACTAAAAGGCTTTGGGTTCAATCTTCAATACTAAAAAAGAATAAATAGTAGATTTTTTAAAAAAAATTTAAGCTTTTCTTTTACTCATTGGCCACCTCCTATAACGTTCTTCCTCCCGGAAGGCAGACTGATTTAAGAAAGAAATCAGTTCAGCCCAATTCTATGCATATCAATATACTTTGGCTGCCTCGTGGATAACCCTCCCCAGTCCCTGCCCCATGCAGTACAGGTTATGGCTAATGAGAACAGACACTCTGGGTATCAGGAATGTATTCCTTTATGAAAGACAATATGCAAGATTGGGAGCCTAATCTGCTTCTCGCCCCATATGCTCACTGTGGGAAAAAGTGCCTAGATCATTTACGAACCAGCCCTTTTTCTTAGTCAGCCTAGGAGTGGGAGAGAATAAATGTTTCACCAAGATGACTGGATCTCACAGTAGGATGCATGAATTTTGCAGGCAGTGTTTACAAAGCGAGCTTCTGCTCACACTAATCATTGCTTATGTCCCCTCGATGATGAGCAATAATCCTGGTGTGCCTGTGTGGTGGAAAGCCTAGGATATCTGCCAGCCAACTCCAGAGCCACTTGGCTGCTATGATAGATAGGAAGTTGAGCGGACTCCATTTAAGAAGGAGACTTGTGCAGGATGTGATTTTTTTCAGAATAGCGCCTGGCCTGGTTCCAGAAGGAGGGCTCTGGCACTCCTGGAAGAGCAGCTAGACTAAGGTTTAACGGATAAACAGGTTCGTATTGAAGAGTAAGACCAGCTGGTAACATTTCCACCTCTGGAGGAGGTGGTTGTCATGCTCCAGATCAGCTGAAGCCAATGCCTCAGTGCCTTGTGCCATGTCAGTGCTGGTAGTTGGGACAATGGGGAAACGGGGATGTGCAGTAGAAAACAGCCATAGGAGCTCAACCACCATGGGGAGGACTGCTGAGGATGGGTAATGGGGCGCTGACAGAGTGTGCAAACCTCTCACTCAAACCTCCAGAAACGTCTGTCCTGCTTGTTCTCATGCATGAGTGGTGGTCATGGGAAATGAGGTATGCTGCACAGCTCCTTGAGCCTGGAGAGCAGTACAGGAGAGAGTGAAGGTCAGACACCAGAGCCATGGACCAGCTGGGCTCCAGGAATCAGTAAGAATCACAGGACAGATTTAAGCTAATCTGTCTAAAAGCACAGGAGGACCTTAGCTACTTCAACAAAATTGAGCCCTGTACTTAGCAGTCACGACTCATTTTCAGATTTTACATAGATCCAACTAGAATATCAGGAGATGAGATGGGATCCCCTGGAAGCCAGGGCTTAGAGGAGTGTTATGGAGTGTGAGAGTGTGTGCACAACAATGACTTTGAATTTGGATTTTTAATGAAAAGTAGGGTTGGGCATGGTGGTGCATACCTGTAATCCTAATACTCTGGGAGGCTGAGGCAGGAGGACTGCAAGTGTGACCACAGCTTGGGTAATTCAGTGACTTAAGGAGACTCTGTCTCAAAATAGGGCTGGAGAGTTAGCTTACTAAAAGGCTTTGGGTTCAATCTCCAGTACTGAAAAAGAATAAAAAGTAGATTTTCTAAAAATTTAAGCTTTTCTTTTACTCACTGGCTACCTCCTATAATGCTCTTCCTCCTGGAAGGCAGGCTGATTTAAGAAAGACATCATGGCTTTTCTGTCAATCCTATGTGCATGTGAATCCTGGTCATGTCAAGTGCTACCTGTAGGAACAAGCAAATTGCTTAACCCTTGAGCTTGTTCTTTATCTGCAGCATAAGACCAGCAAAACATGCCTCAGCGGGCTGGGTGGGGATCAAGACGGGACGGGAGCAGCTCCAGTGGTGGCATCGCCCACAGCCCCCCGTCTCTGTGCTGTGCTGTCCATCAGGGTGCTTTGTCACCCCAGTCTCCTGCGTCACCCCTGATAAGCAAGAGAGTGCAGCTGAATGGAATCCTCAGTGAGAAGCTCTGTGTTCTCGTCTCCACCCACTGGCTCGTGGAATGGGACACGGTGTCCCCAAGCCCACCAATCCCTTTGAATCTTGCCTCTGTCTCCCATTGTATGGAAAAATTATCTTCAAGAAGGATAACATAAACTTTATCTTAGTCTAGCACAGCTGTTAGCTGCAAGTTTGATGACCAGTTGTCTTCTAGGGAGTCTAGTCTAGCCCCTCACTTCAATATCTCAGAGCCAGATGTGTAACCTTGCAAGGTGGCACAGCTCGTAGTGGCCCCTGTAGGACAAAAACCAGCTGTTCTTACTCTGGATGTTTGGGTTGTAGCTTGCCGTTCTTGTGTGAGCACATGTGGGTGTGAGTGTCTATGTAGGTGTGCCCTATGAAGGCTTGTGCACTTGTGTATGTTTGGTGTGTGTATGTCCTGTCATATGAGCAAGAGCAAAAGCCCTTATCACAGAGCAGGTCTCACCTGTAGAATTACCCCTCTGTAATGACTACCAAGGCCCCTGCCCTCACTCTCTTTTCTAGCTGGGCATGCTGCATTTCTCTGGTGACAGGAATCAGGCCCTGGAAGCATGTCTGGGAGGTGCAGCAACCTCCAGGTCTCACAGCCATGTAGGAGGCACTGGCACCTGTAATCACAGATATGGAATGGCACCAGTATAGAGGGGCACCACTGGCGCTGCTGTGCAGGGACAAGGGGGAGCATGTGGCCCAAGTCTTAACTGCTCATGGTCCAGGATTGCTCTGTAGACAGGCAACAGGGTCACCCATCTGTAAATTCAAGCCTGTGGTCTGTGGTCTGGTGTAGTGTCCTCCTCAGGAAGACGGATGTCCATCTCTGTCCAGCCAGTCCAAGGCTGGGGAGATGCCATCTCAGCTCACAGGCTGCTTTGGGAAACACTTTGGTGAGCCACAGAGTCCCCTGGATTCTCTTGGTTCTCAGGGAAGCCAAGTAGTGAGGACAGAGCTTTGGGGACAGTTGGGGGGGGCGGTGTTGGGTGACTGGTACCATCCTTGTATATAATGGAGTAAGTTTGTAATCCAGAAAGCCTAGCTAACAATTGCCAGAGAAAATTCTTCCAGGAGCAAACAGTGAGGGGCTCGGCTAGGGCCTGGGACTTACCTGAGCAGTTGGAGATCACTGTCTCGGGAGCTTTGCTTTTCATCCAGATGGTTCGGATCACAATGCCATAGATGATGCTGCGGAAAGAGCAAAGGCTGATGCATCCCTACGGGGAAGACACAGAGGATAGACTGCTCCATCTTCCTGAGGGGAAGCAGAGAGGCAGGGTCTCTCACTCATGCTGTCCCTATCCTGGTCTAAATGGGAAGGTCCATGGAGATTGGACAAAGAAAACCACTTGTTTCTGAAGTGAGGAGGTTGGGACCTGGGCAAGGTAAGCAGTCCATGTGGGGAGACAGCACGGCTAGAACCCACGAAGCCCGCAGAGTTCGTCTCCTCTGTTATGCCCTTGTGGTATGACCTTGATGCTGGGCTGTCTTTAGGATGACCCCTGTGTCTCAGCCTCCTGAATTCATGCCTAGGTATTACTTTTTCCTTCAAATGTGGACAGTGTCTGGAACTTGATACTGATGAATCCTGAGAGGAGCACGGATTATTTAGGGTGCAATGCCTGGCTTGCCAGTGTACTGGAAGAAGCCATCTGCCATGAGTGCTGCAGCCTGGAGGAAATGAATTCTCCTAAGGATTGGAGGGACTTGGAAAGACTGTTTTCCAGTTGACGACCCCAGTCCAGCTATAATCAGCACCTTGATGGTCACTGTACCTAAGCAGAGACCCAGTTAAACCTTATCCAGAACCCCAACCTACAGACACTGCTGATAATACATGTATCATTGTTTAAGTCACCGGATTTATGACCATTTGTTACACAGAAATAGCTAATAGATGCACGAAACCTCAGCTGAGATTCTGTAAGACAGAGTGAGTAATACGAAGCTCTTGAATTTTTTGTGTCCAGTGGGCTAAAATTTAGAGTGCCAAACACACTTTCTAAAGCAGTGAAGATTTAAAAATGCAACTTCCTTTTTTGCCCTTTCCCTGTTTTTCACATCACACTGCACCCACGCTTGGATGATATAATAATCTGTGCTTAACAAGGTGTTACTGATTTGCACACATCAGCACATTGTGGATTCTGCATCTCCTTTGATAAGTATAAAACTTAGACCCTTTTCAATGTTATTTGACATCTCAAATTTAATTACACAAGCTAAGAAAGTTTGGGCAAACCACTTCTTTATTTCAAAACTGCATAATTTTTTTCCTCTTGAGACTCACTAGTTAAAAGAAAAACAAAGAACAAAACCAGAGCTCCAGTTTGCTGTAACTGGCAAAGCACTAATTGCTTTTAATGATCGTTAGACTATAATTTAATTAATGACTGTGTTAAAACCCTCTACTCCCTCCTGCATTTCCCCATTCCTGTTCAGCAGTCTCCTCTGAGTGCTCTGGGGAAGCCTGGGGCCTTTTTTGAAATATTTTGTTCCTTTTCATATACCTTCCTGGGACTTTTCTGTAATTTATATACCTTTATTAAGGGAAAAAATGAGAAAAATGTTATCAGTGAGTCTCTTCTTCACCCTCAGGAAAATATTTGTTAGACTGAAGAGCTCCTTTCCCAGGTAAATGAAACACAAGGCTCCGGTTACAAACCCATGAAACATTAATGGTGTTTGACAAATTATAACCCCCATATTTTACTGATTGATAGCTCAGATATTTATTGACTGTCAACCATACACACAATGAAAAAGCTAAGGAAAGTCTTATGAATTAGAAATTTTTTCGCCTAGGACTATTCCTATGGTTAGTAGGGAGCCAGGACCTGGTACTGTTACTGGGCAAAGGGTTGCTGCTGTGTCCTGGCCAAACCAACCTACTTTCCAGGACTTGGAAGCCCGCAGGGCCCTGTGCAAGACGCTTGTCTTCTTTCTCATTCTGCCCTGCACAGCAAGGACTGCAGATCGTCCTTCAAACTCACACCATAGCCTGGACCTTCCTCTCCATCTCTCCTCTTCAGTATTAGTGCAAACAAGCTTTCTTCCTTTGATTACTTCTTTTATTGTGGTAAAAGCCACACAACATTTACCATTGTCATCATTTTAGTTGCACAGTTCTGTAGCATTCTGTGTCTCCACAATGCTGTGTGACCTTCACCAGCATCATCCAGAACGTTTCATCTTTCCTGACTGAAGCTGTCCCCATAAAACAGAAAAACATGGAGTATTCCACACCTTCGCAGGTCACCCTGGTACAGGATCATGCTAGCCTCTGTGTCATCCAATTTTAGCCTAGGTGCTGTCCAAACGTGTGCCTCTTCCAACCTTCTAACCTCTTGCCTGATTATTGGCACCATTTCCTTGCACATCCTTGTCCCCATCTCCAATGCCCAGGCCACCATCCGAGCTGGGGCTGCCATTCTCTGCTTAATCTCCCACTCTACCCCACAGTCCACAGTCCCAGGAGGTGCTGTGCAGACTTCTCTAGCACAGCACCCAGGCCTCCCCAGTCTTCCTCTGCCTTCACCAGTATCATCCTCCTCTTGCTCGCTGAAACCCACTGTGTCTAGACACAGGTTTCCTCTTGCTGAGCAGCCCTCAGAGCAGGCCACCCGAGCCAGGCCTGATGCCAAGCTCCCCATGCCATGGGTGGTGGGTGAATGTGAGTCCCAGCACTCCCCACCCCTCTGCGCCTCCTCTGCCCCTCTCTGGAACCCATTTCCATTCTTTTTGGGTTTATTCTCCACAGATCATGTTGCTATGGAATTTTTCTAGGCTGCTCTGTTCCCCATCCTTGAGTCTTCCCTGGTGGGGAAACGTGGCACCATATACCTGCATGGGAGTCAGGTATAAAAGGTCAAGTGACCTACTGCTAGAAATACAGTAGTCCTGTCCCAGAATGGAGCTAAGGAAAAGCATCTTCCCTGGCTTGGATATGATCTGTTCTGTGTCTTTGATCTCTCTTCACTCTCTCATCAGGTTTAGGTTTTCTGGATGCTTCTTAGACATCTGGAAACTGAAGGATCTCTCCACTGAAGAAAGTACCTCTCCCCTGTAACTGGCTGCTTCAGTCTCCAATTCTTAGAAGGACATCTAAACGGATGCATGTTCCTTCCCCTCATTCACAGAGGCAGCACAGGGTGGTGGGACAAGGATAGGGCCTGTCACTAGAGCTAGGCTCCCAGGACGGTCCTCAGAGGATACTGAGGCTGGCTCCTGGATCTTTTGTTCTGGACCAATTGTGAGAAGTATCCAGGGACCAACGGAGGGCACTCTGCTCAGACCTCAAGTGTCCTCACAGGTTCCTGTAGGGTCAGCACAGGGTTGGTGCTTGAGTGTGGCCTGCCTCTGTCTTGGCAACAGAGGCCTTCAGAGCCAGAAGGGTCTGTGGCTCTATCTCTGCCCATGGCCATCCTGACCCCTGTCAGACTGGGGGACAATGCCAGATGTGCTCTGGAGAGCCCACCCTACCCTGTGCTCTGAGGTGTCTCAAGACTCCTTAGAAAGCCTTGAGAATGCTTCCTGGTCAGACCAGTCTCTCTCCTAATTAATGTTCACTTCAAATTGTGTATGTTGACACCACCTACTTTGTTCTAGGACTAGTTGAACCACATGGCAGTAGGCAAGCAGAAGAGGTCCTGGCCCTCACGGAACTCACAGCTTACTTGAGGACACAATGATAAAATGAAGACACAAAGAGGTAAAGTGCTGTGAAGATAAAATATAGTTTGTATGAGAGTATGATAGGGTTTCGCAAGACAAGATGGCAGGAATTCACCAGTGGTGAAACTCTGTATCTTTTCTGATTTTTTGTTTTGGTTGTTTTTATTCCTTATTCCCTCTAATGGCTTGATCAATCTTGCATTCTTACATCTGGTAATCTGAGCAACTTCGTTGAAGATAACAATGCATCATGTAATGGCCACTGTCAATTCCTATCATTTTGTTCTGAAACGCTGCATCATTTTTATTGTTTTTTCTTTGTTTTGTTTTTTATCTATGTTGTTGGTATTTTGCTATTGTTCTTCTTTTTATTATTCTTTTTAAAATAAAAAAATAATATGGTAGGGACTGGCTTATTCTGTGGGTCTAGGAAGCCATCCCAGAGGAGGTAAAATTTCAACTGACATCAAAGTTCAGGCACTGTTCAGCATGTACAATCTGTTTCTAATCTGTCATAAGAAGAAAAATACATGTGTATATGCTTTTCTACGAATCAGACAGTCTTGGAATAGTGTTCAAGATAGATGCCTCCAGCACAACCTCTAAGGACCAGGGTGGACAGTGCGAGGGAGAGATCAACCTTTCTGGCCCTGCTCCTCTGTGTGTGCACAGTTGTCCTCTCATGGTAGCTCTGGCTGCAGGGTGGGGGCCTGGTGAATGGCACTGGAAAGCCTTGAATGTGTGTTTACACTCTTGGCCTTGGGCTCTTCTCCAGCTCTTTATGTGGTAGAGTGGCTGGTGCTAGGGCAGGGGGAAGAAGCTCAGAAGAATCCCATGCCATCTGGATCAGGACTGCTGAGATGGAACCTGAGTATGTCTCACCTCTCAGCCCAGCCCTCGGTGGGGGATGTCAGGGATGAGTCATCACCATGCAGCCTGCTGTGTGCTGGTCTCTCTGTGAAGCAGTTTCCGTCCTGTCTCATTAACTCCATCTGCTATGGTAAAGGCTTAATAACTTCTTTATTAAGATTGGTGAAGCCTTTCCAGAAGTTCAGAACATATCACCTTGCATCTCATTGGCCAGGACTGGACCCTGTGGCTGTTCCTGAGCAGTTCACATGCCAAGATGTGTTTGTGTGTGTGTGTGTGTGTGTGTGTGTGTGTGTGTGTGTGTGACCAGTGGAATGCATGCTGGAAATTCAGCCCCCAGCATCCACCAGGACAGACTTTCCTCTTGTCTTCTCATGGGCTATAGCAGGTAGGATGTCACCTGCTTCCCAGATGGATGGGTAGACTCAGGCCCTTGTTATTTTCCCTGACTTGGACTGCTGCCACTGTACAGTGCTGGCCACACCTCAGAGTCTGTTACCCATTGGGTCTTTGTTCGCCATAGGGGCCAGCCCAGCAGGGAACTTTCCTATGGTCTGATTCTGATTTCCCAAGCAAAACAAAGGGCTTTTCCTTACAGTCCCCCACCAGTGCTCTGGGACTGATGTCTGTGTCCCTGCTTCTTCCTACCTACTCACTGCACCTGCTGGCTGTGGGTTTTCCCTGCCTTGACCTTTATGTCATGATAGGAGGGTGAGAAACCAATGAGACAGCCAGAAAACAAGCATGGCTCAAGGGAAGTAATGACACCAGGGTCAGTACCCTCCTCTGCAGCAGTCAGACAGCTCACATGGAGTTCTGAGCCCTGGAGCTGCTATGACTCAGAAAGGTAACGATTGCCTTTGCTGTCAGTCTCTGCAACTCAATCCCGGAAGCCCAGTCGAGTCAGCAATGGAACAGTGACATCTGTATTCACACACTGCACCCAGCTCTTCCTGCTTTGCCTTCCTCCTTCCTGGACTGCTTGCCTGCCTTCCCGAGGGCTGCCCTTCAGCCCAACATTGAGCGACCTCACATGTCAGCCTGGGAGTGCAGGCAGAGAGCACAGTCCCTGTACCTAAGAGCTGCAGCGAGGTCCTGGTGACCACATGGACGCAGGGAGTGTGTGAAGTGCAATGTGAAGGAGTGCATATCAAAGAGTCTTTGGCCCAGGGCTGGCAGAGACGGCTCTGCTATGCGGCCTGTGCTAGACAGCAGAGGTTACTTGCGTGATTCATGTGGCAAAAGCAGGGCAGGCTGAGTTGGGAAGAACATCAGGGTCGGGGCAGTGCACCCAGAGGACCAAGAGAGAGGAGCAGAGCTCCTGTGGCTGGGGAAGCTCACCTGGGGCAGCCAGGAGAGCCTGAGAAAGACATGCGACCTTGTCCCAAGGGATACAAAGGGTGCAGAAAATGAAAGTGGGTAAACCACATGGTTTTTGTGCTAGAAAGGCCACGAATTCAACTACTTGTATTTTCTCCTTTCTCACTGATGTCGATCATTACTAACTGAAAACAAGTGAAGACCACAGTCAGCACGGAGAGACAGAAGACGAGCAGGGAACTATTCACAGTGTTAAATCAGAGAGAGGTTATTGTACAAAGAGTATCTCTAATCCAGATGTGGGTGCTGTGATCACAGCACTCTGGAGGGCTGAGGCAGGAGGATCACAAGTTCCAGCCCAGCCCAGCTAACTTAGCGACTTAGGAAGATCCTGTTTCAAAATGGATAATTATAAGAGGTAAGAAGGGCTGGGGATATAGAGCCATGTGAAGGCCTTGGGTTCAATATCCAGTACTGAGAGAAAGAGATAAAAGGAAAGCAAGAAAGAGAGGGAGGAAGAAAGAAAAGCAATTTCACTAAAGATAGTAGAGAAAATGAGAACACTGAAGCAGATAAAAGTACATAAAAGCTTAACTTGAAAAACACAAAAATGACAATGTTCACATAAAATATGTTCAGAAAGGTTGTAATGAAATACAAACTAAAACAGAAATTATATATTATATGTATGTGCCTATCATGCTAGTGAAGACACAGAGACAGACAGACAGACAGACAGACAGACAGACACACACACACACACACACACACACCATATAGGAAGACTATGAAGCATGTCTAGCAAAGCCAGTGATCTCCCTTTATCTGTGGGTGTTTTTAAAAAAGTTTTTGCCTGTTAAGCTTAGAATTAAGAGTTTATTTATTCTTATCTAAAAGGGGCACAGAAAAGTATCTATTCTAGCACAGAAAAGAGAAACAACAAAGGAAAAAGAGGGAGAGAAAGAAAGATGGAAAGAAAGAAAGAGAGGGAGAAGGAAGAGTTGAGTGTCAGGGCCAGGAGATGTGAAACTCCAGAACTATTCTAGGCTCTAGTTAGCAGGGAGACCCCTGGCCAGGCAGCCCTGTTCCAAGGTGGGGCCTCCTTCCCTAGAGAGAAGTCAGCTCTGCCCTGGCCTCCTGACAGTCAGGATGTGCCTCGGGAAAGCTCAAGGTCCAGGGAGGTCAGGATTGAGTTTGCAGGTTCCCCAGAGCCAGGAGAAGCCTGAAGCAGGCCCATGTTTGGCATTTGATGAAAGTCTAGGGACCCTGCTTTTGGCATCATTTCCCTTAATTAACAAACAAATGCTCTTCAAGGACACTCAGCCATGCAGAAGGCAGGCTTCTGGCATCTGGGAGAAGCCTTGGAGTGAAAAGCAGCCTGGATGGGGAAGCAGTTTCAGACAGATCTGGCCAGACCTGGACCCTGTGAACTGAGTGAGTTTTGACAGGAGCAGTTTTCCTGAGCTGATGGAAAATCAATCAGGAGTGAAGTCAGGACATACACTGCCACCAAAATCAATGCCTTGGTATGAGCTGCTTGTCTTAGTTATTTGCTTGTTGCTAGAACAGAAAAACCTAACACCCAGAGGTTAAAGAAGGAAAGGTTTACTATAGCTTAGTTTGTAAAGGTTTGAGTCCGTAGTTGGCTGGCTCTTAGGCAGGGAGTATGGCAGAGGAGAAACAGTCTATGGCAGGGCAGCAGGAAGCAGCGAGCCTTCTAGACTTTTATCCTTTCCAGGCTACAAGCCTCATTTTGGTGCCACCCACAGCCAGGATGGGCCTTCTCATTGTTCATACCCAGAACTGTGCTAAACCAACCAGTGCACTAATCCAGTTATCACACACCCTAGAGCAAGCCACCTCCCAAAAGCCCCACCTGTGATATGAGTGCACGAGGCTTTGGGAGACATCTCGGTGTTAGCCATAACACTGTTCCTTATTTATTTATTTTTTTTAATTTGAGACCCTGTCTTCCTAAGTCACCAAGTTGCCCAGGGTAAGTTTGAATTGTGAACCTCCTGCCTCAGCCTCTAAGAGGGTTCCACCATTCATTCCCAGCCTTAATACTCTCTTTGCCCTGTGTCTGGCTCCTCTCTTCCAAGGGTCTTCTCACATTGCTGTGACTTGTCTCTGACTGGCTGATCTTTACCTCCTTCCTGCAGTGAGCCTTCCCTCTTGTGTAAGGCCCCTGGCACCTATGACTTGGTGGAAGAAGCAGTTGGAATAAACCATGCATGTTAATTTGCTGACTCAGGAGGACTGGGGGACGCAAGCTGAGAAGGGCGGCAGGCTCCGCTTTCAGGGTTACCTTGTTCCCACCTAGCATGGCCCACAAAGGAGCCAGCAATTCAGCTTCTCTAAGCCCCACATCAACTCTTGTGAGCAGTGCAGTCATGGGACAGGGTGCTGGAGGACGCTTCCCCTCTTCTAGTACTTTTGAGACTGCAGATGACCAAAGGAAGAAACAGATTCCAGTCATGTCAGGGGACACTTGAAAAATATTCATGCAGTTTAGTCATTGAAGAAATGCATATTAAAACAACGAAAAGCTGGGCATGGTGCCTCACACCTGTAATCCAAGCATCCTGGGAGGCTGAGGCAGGAGGATTGCAAGTTCAAGGCCAGCCTGGGAAAGTTAGTGAATTAGTGAGACCCTCACACAAAATAAAAACTAAAAAATAAAGGGCTGAGGATCTGGCTCAGTGAGAAGGGCTTGGATTTAATCCCTAGTAGCATAACAGCAAAGACAAACCCCAAACAACGAGATGCATTTTCTTAACTACATGGGCTATACCTTTTCTATGCAGTAGTTTCTGATTATGCATCAAACATCTTAAAAGGAGCATCAGCTTTGATGTATAAATTCCACGCAATGCCATTTGAGGAAACAACCAGAAGAGCATGAATACTTTCCATCCTGAGGATTTTTACCAGAGCACTGTTTACAGCATCAAGGCCCAAGCGCTAATCTCCTCCCCCATGTGCCGTGTGCCACACCATGGCAGGTGTGGGGACACCAAAGGCACAGGTTCTATGTAGCCCATGCACACATGACATGCAAATCTCTTCATGTGGTCCCTTCTTCCTCCACACATGGAAGCAACCATTTCACAGGTGACATTGGGGTGCAGATGAGGTAGCCCACCCTGTGGTTCTTGGGCAGTGAATGTCAATTCCCTTGTCTTGACCTTGCCTTGCAGGACTGGGCTGTGCCAAGGTAGCTTCAGGTAAAGTGCGTCAACCTGGTCAGCCCCTTCAAGCACGGCAGGAGCACCGAGAGCTCCGGAGGGGAGGAACCTGCAGCCTGACACAGGAGCTGCCTGTGGTCTGGTCCCCGCCTCCTACCTGATGATGGTCAGTGGGATGAAGTACACCAGGAAGGCCACCACGGTCATGTACGGGGTCCAGTAGGAGTCATCAGGCCACAGAGCCCAGCACTGCACCTCACCGTTGGACAGTGTCCTCTTCCCAAATACAATCAGGGTGGGGATGGAGAACAGGAAGGAGAGGCCCCAGGCCACCCCAATGAGGACCTTGGCTTGCCTTTCTGTTCAAGAGAAAAGACAGATATGGGAGGTTAGGTGGGTCCAGGAGCATATCCTGCATCTCTGTAAGAGGGCCATGGGCCCCTCTGCACTGCCCATGGCTTCAGTTTCCCCGTGATAGAGTGGTAATGACAGAACATGCCTCTAGAGCTGTCTATGAGGGGCCACTGTTACTGGAAGGGCACAGGGGCATCCCTTGCCCTATATTTCCCCCCAAACTAAGAGGACTTCTCTTGTCCCCTGGCTGGTAAAATTTCCTACCCAAATCCTTCATCTTGCAATTCTTCAATAAGCAGTCACATGACTGTTTCTATCATCTACGTGTTTGTGCTTCTTCTTCACTTTTTAATCCCCTGTCCCCTGCTTACTTTTAATTGGTGTGTTCTCAATTCCTTGCCAACATTCTTTATGAGAAGGCTATGCACTCTTGGTCTGCTAAGCACAAATATTTTCCATTTGTCCTTGTGCATTCCGATTGTCATCTTTGCTCTGCGTGTAAAATAGTTTATAATACTTTTGATGTAAGAGAATCTGCCTTTATTTTACTTATTATTTCTATTTTTGGTATGGTTTCTAGAAAGACTTTTCTCTTACTAATATTACAAAGGCTTTATTCTTATATTGTTAGCTTTACGGTTAAAATAGTTAACTTTCTCAATTCAACTGGAGCCTATTTTGCCTGTTTATGTGTGATGTGTGGTGATTTAATATTGTTTAAAAAATGCCCAGAGAGCTCTTCTTCCAACTGACTTGAAATTTTTATACACTTCATATAGATAACTCTGGTTCTAGAACAGGATTGTTCTAATGAGCAAAATTTAATGTTATTTTTTAGTATCTAACATGGCATGCTTTTCTTTACTGCTACTGAGAGTTTCCTAATTATTCTTATGCTTCTTTTTCCTAAAGAACAGTATGGTCATCAGCTTCTCTGGACTTGCTGGCTCAGGAAATTGCCACTTTAGTAAAAAGCAAATCTCCTATCTGATGTATCTGTGTCAGTTTATACCTGATGGAGACCACTACAAAGTGGCTCTGAGCAGGATTTAATATTAACCAATTGGCTTTCCATGTTGTGAGTTGTCTGAAGCTTAGGCACCTTGTCTAAAGATGGGCAACTGATTCATAGTAAGTAAACCTCTATAAGTCACTGGTCACTGCTGAGGCCTGTATTGGCCTGTGAAGCTGTGAAGCCTCAAAGGACAAGATAAGGCCACAGCTGAGGACATCTGGCTGCATTCCCAGTTAACTTAAAGGAGACAGTAGCTGCAGGCATCTTACACCTACTGTGAAGGCCTTCCTGGAGATAACACGATTGTCTTAAATTAACATAATGTAATACTTGGAAAAGTCCTGCCCAGATTCCTGCATTTTGTTGAGTCTCCCTCTCCTTTGTTTGAAAATCAAATAAATGTGGGCTGCCCAGAGAAGTCTTTGTCTAAACTCAGGATGTTGAAGCTGTAAGAAAATTAGACCCTCCTGGAGCCCTGAAATCATTTCCATTGTCTCTTTTATTTAAGCCTTTGCTGTGCACTCACTTGGGAGATTGTGGGCCTGGTTAGCCTGCAATAACTATATATGCTTGTCATTGGTGACTAGAATTACCACATCTCACTGCCTTCCTGTGGCTCTTTGATGACTTTCCTTAGGTTTATTCTAAAGCTCTACTTGCTCTTTCTTTGTGACCTGGCTGCATCCCAAGGGATCCCATTTACATCCCTTGAATGTAAATCCTTGGAATCCTGTTTATTTATTTATTTATTTATTTATTGGTACTAGTAATTGAACTCAGGGTCTTCACAATGAGCTACATCTCAGACTTTGTTTTTATTTTGAGACTGGGTCTGGCTATGTTGCTAAATTGCCTGGGCTGGGTTTGAATTTGCCATTTTCCTGGCTAAGACTCCAGAGTGCTGACGTTACAAGTTCCACAGTTTGCCTTCGTTACTTTTCAAAAATACTGTTTGAGGGCTGGGGATATAGCTCAGTGGCACAAGCACCTGCCTGGCAGGCACAAGATCCTGATTTCAATTCTCAGTACAAAAAATAGTAGTGTTTGGTTCCTCCTTATTGGTGGAGTCAAGCTATCCTACTAAGCTCCCTCCCCACTGTATCAGACCTCACAATCATCTGTGGGAAAACGGCACAGGGGCCAAACCGTGGTGGGGTGGGCTCTGCCTATGGGCACAGCAATGGCAGGTAGCCACATGCCAGCTGTCCCTTCATTCACCCCCTCTCCTGAAAATCCAGCAGCTCAGCAGCCTACTGAGCACCCAACCTGGCAGTAGACCCCAGTCCATGTGGACTGGATGAAGGAGCAGCAGAGTGTAGTGCTGGGTGCTCCTGGAGCTCAGGGACCCTTATGCCAGCTGCTGGTCCTCTACTCTGGGCAGCCACAGGTCCTGAGTGCCCTGCGCCCCCACTCCCAGCTTCTTCTGGGGACATCAGAGCCGTGCTTTCTGATTCATCCCCTTGCTGGTCTCAGGGAGCCTGCCGCATTTCTGGATGAGGAGGTGTGCTTTTGAGTTTGGTACAATAATCAGTGAAAATTTCTCTTCAATGTTTCTAGGGATTCGGGGACAGGAAGGTGAGGGGTTTGTTCCTGGAAACCTTGGAGGTTGCAGCGTAAGTGCAAACCCTCTTGTGGAATGCTTCTCAGGGTGGCTCAGGGGACACGGTGGAAGCAGGGTGTTGAGGGGACAGTCACAGCACAGTCCTGCTAGCACCTTCCCTAGCAGCTTGGGCCACCCCTGCATTCAAAAGTGTTATCCCAGGCAACTAAACTTGCCTCCTGACACCTTTTGGGGACACTCACACCTATAAATATGGAAAAGGGGGTAGAGGCAGAGAGCAAAGGGAACAGGAGGAAAAGAAAGGAGGGGACCAAGGTGGAGAAGAAAATAGTAATGAAAAATATCCCACCCTCACTCCAGGAGCACCCCTTAGGACAGACCGTTTGCAAGTGGGAAGGAGACCAAGGGGAGGAGGAAGGGAGAGAGAAGAGGAGAGTGGGGATGGATAGAGGTTTGAGTTGTGTCACACATCTGCACCACTCTCCAGGCAGAAAGTCGTCATGACGTACTGCAAACACGGACTCACAAAAACACAAATGGAAAGGAAAAAGGAAAGGAAGAAAGGGCAGACGCTCACCTGCTTGCAGAAACTTCATGGGGTAGACGATGGCGTGGTACCTGTCTATGCTGAGCGACACGAGGACGTAGGTGGAGGCGTACAGCAGCACAACCTGAGGGCAGCAAGGAGTGGCGGGCTCTGGCTTCTGGGAGGGGAGCGCTTTGAGCAATTGAGACACCTGGGAGGGGAGCCAGGTGGAGATGGGGGTGGGCTGGGGGGGGTGGCCGACGCTGCCCCTCCCTCCAAAAGGGGGGCACAGTTTTGGATGCTGGAGGTGGCATTGTTCCGGGCCACAGATGACAATGCTTCCAGCCCTCCCTCACTCCTGCAACGCCTTTGTGGAAATTCATTTCAGGACCCGTCCTTCTTGACATTTGCATGGTACATTTATTTGTAATTGACTTTTAAAGCTAAACTAATTCTCTCTGCCACAACTGACATTCTGGAATAATTAGAAACAAAAGTTCATTTGCCTTTTATCCGTGTGAGTAGTTGAGAGATGATGGAGGGTTCCGGTTTCAGGGGTCCACGTGCCTTTGGGGTCATTTCTCATCCTCTGCGCCCATGCTCAGCGGGGCCTCCTCCCTCCGCTTCTCCTGCAGAATCTAGTCCTGCCGACCTTCTCCCCGCTCTCTCCTATTAACCTCCCCCACACTGACTAATTATCTGAGTACAGGATTATTTGTAAACTCTGCAGAAGAGGAAATTACGGTGTGAGAAGTTAATATCTCTTCTGCCAGAGGCGGATTCAGAGTATAATTAAATGAAATGTCTCCGAAAGAATGATCAGAGTGGAAATTTTCCAGCTAATTTAAAGCTTCATTTCTACCGAAAGTCCAGCTATACCAATGCTTTGTAGATTCAAGATTAAGTCTAGAGAGTGTAGAAGAGTAACAAGAAACTGAAGTCTCAAGCCGAGCACTCCCTGAACATGAGCCTCGTTTGCTCTTTCGCAGGCTCAGACAAGTATCGCCCTAGTGAACTTTCTCACAGACTTGGGATGCAGCCAGGTCACAATAAACCCACTGTGAGTGGGAATATATTAAACTGAGAATGCATGCACCTTACCTAACCTACTGAGCATCAGTTTCTCACCGTAAGTGTGCTCAGAACATACAGCTGAGTCAAACAGACTCAAGGCCCAGTTTGTAATAAAACGCTGAGCACCTCCTGCAGCTTGTTGAGTTCGGTACTGAAATGAAAAGCACAGTAGTTGTACGGGTACCCTTTTGCATCCTGATAAAGTCAAAAAATCATAAATCAAATCATCAAAGGTCAGAGCTCCTCTGCTGGGTGTGGCCATTCCTTTTTACTTTTGTCTCTGTGACATGGTCACACTTGCATCTCCTTGCTCACATGGAAGACACTGCAGGGAAGGGGTGGCAAGGCAGGGCCAGAGACCACAGGCTCCCAGGAGCTGTGAAAACATATTCTTTTCTTGTGCAAAAGGTGACAAATGGAGAGAGAGAAAAATGGTTAAGTTTGAGGAAAGAAGAAATCAGAAAATTGGTTCCTTAGGGAAAAAAATGAAGTTTCTAAATGTGATTGATGAACTCAGTATTGTTAAATCTAGTGACACCTCGTGGGGGGGTGGCATTGGAGGCGGGTGCGGAAAAGAGCTCCTCAGGCGGTTGAAGGTCATAAGAACCTTGCACATTGGGTAATGTCCGGAGTGAGGTGACCATGGTTCAGAACCTGCAGCAGGAGGAAAAGTCACCAAAAGTGTCTGGAGAAGCAGGAAATTAACAGAGATCAACTCAGCAACACAGTGAAAAGGGGAATTTACTTCTGGAGATTAAACATCGTCAAACATCAAGGCAGGGTAAAAAAAATGAAAGGTTATCTAAAAGAAATGCATATGAAATTATGCTGCTCCTGTACAAGAAGAGTGCCAGGGAATAGTACGAGAACGTGTTCAGAGCTTTGAGCAAAAAATTATGCTCTGAGAACTTGGTAAATATAATTTCTGTGCCAAGCACGGGACAGTTTTTCAAAGATGTATAAGGAGGAAGAAAACAGAACGGCACACACTCTTCCTGAACATCCTCCTGAGGGGAATTCAGCTGACAGAATTGTTTAAAATTTAAGAACTCAGGAAAGAGGAATAAATAATTGCAATGATGCAAGCAGTGAAGTTCATAAAATAATTATGGGTATAGTTACAGAACACTTCAGAGAAAAATCTGAGGAGCTGAGTGAAGGGAGAGAGAAAAAGGAAAAAATTCATGTGACTTTCCATTTTCATATTTGAGATATCACTTTTGTTTTATGTGTGATAGAGCTATATTAAAACCCTAAAATTAAAGATACATATAGTGGAATCCAATGAAAATGGAGAAAATTTAATGTGTGCGTTTCTTCTGGCCATGATTGCAAACTACTACAACACTGGTGGTTTACAGAAGTGTGAATGCACTCAGTTCTGCAGCCAGAAGTCCGGGTCATTTCTACCAGGGCAAAGTCAAGCTGTTGACAGGACCATAGTCCTTCCAGAGACACCAGGGGAGAAGCTGGCCCTTGTCCTTTCCTGCTTCAGGTAGCTGGTGCCATCCCTTTGCTTGTGGGCACAGCAACCTAATCTGAGGCTTTTGTGTGTGTCAAATTTCCTGCTAACCTTCATATGACTGCATTTAAGGCTCCCTGGGTTAATTCAGGATAATCTCACTTTTAACTTCTTAATTTAATCATATATGCCAAATCCCGTTTAGTCTTAGAAGGTAACACACATAGGTCCCAGAGGTGAAGATGTATATATTTGTGGGGGCAGGTTCAGCCTACCAAAATTAAAACTCAAATAAGAAGGGGCAAAAGCAAAGAGCAGGAAATATTTAGCATAGAAATGTTGAGGAGAGAGGACTGACTGAAGTAATGTCAAACAACCTTTCTCACAGTAAGTGAGGAGTGGCTTAAGCTCCTCCACTGAAACGAAAACTATTTTTAAAAACAGTATCTAAAATCCAGCTGTGTACTTCTATAACTCAGCTTCCTCATCATGAGATGCAATGCCTAGCACCCACAACTGAAAGGAGGAGAGGATGAAATTGGCTTAGGGTTTCAAAGGATTCAGTTCATGTTCAGGACCTCATGGTGGAAACTGTTTTGTTCATGGCAAATGGGGAGCAGATCAGGGGGTGAGTGCTAGAGAGGAACTGGTTAGGAACCAGATGTAGACCCCATGGTCATACCTTTATAACCCTCAGACACACCCAAGAGGAGGATTTACTAATCTATGAGGCATTGTTTTAATTCAGTGCAGTTGACTCATTGGGGTTAATGGCCACAGTACTATTTAGAAGAAAAACAACTGAAAGCAAATGATATTAAAGTTTTAAAATAGATGACCAGCCAGGGATATAGCTCAGTGGCACAGCACCTGCCTGGCAAGCATGAGGTCCTGAGTTTGATTTCTGGTACCAAAAAAAAAAGATGGTCAAAGGTCCATTAAGCAATCAAAACCAAATAAGGCACTTAATGTAATACTACTACAATTCAAATTAAGTTTAATACATATAGTATTATATGTGATAAGGGACGGTTTATATTGATAAAAGATACAATATAAAATGACAAGAGAATATTCATAAACTGGAAAGGAATCTAGGAATGGGATGCAATAGAAAGGTGGGGAGAGGAAAGAAAAATAAAATATGATGAAGATGTAATGTGCCTATGTACCAATTCCCCAAGATGAATGTGCTTATCATGTATTGCAAACATACACTAATAAAAAATAAGCAAGAAAATTCGTGAATTCACAAGGAAGAAAACATTTATATATACGTATATCAAAAGTGTTCAAAATATTATAGAGGAAAAAAACAACAAAACCTATAGGAGGAAAAATTAAACTTTGCGATGTAAGAATGTTACACATTATTGTCAAATAGCTAGAAAACATTTCAAAAATTCATTATACACTAATATACTAAGAAAGAAAACCCTTCAACAGATTCCAAAAGTAGAATTTATGCAATTCACATATTTCAAACAACAAGCAGTAAACTGAAATTAGTAACATGTTTCTTTTTTTTAAATACCACTTGGAAATTTAAACATCCTTGCAATTAACTCAAGTCAAGAAGGAAATCAAAGTACAATTATAGTCAATTCATAAATGTCAACAATGAAAACTCTACATATCAACAACATATGGGACACCATTCGGAGAACAGACGACAGCTTGTGGGCATATGTCTGAATTCTCACCATCCCACCCCTTAATTTTGACAGAAATGACCCAGGAAATAGGAAACTAAAGAAAGTCTTGGACAGAGAAGTGAGATTTAAATGCTGAAAACAGAGAAATCTTAGGAAAATGCCAGACTGAATTCATGTAAAGGAGGATTTCTGGGCTGATTTAAAAATATGTACTTTTATTTTTTAGAACAATTTTATATCTACAAAAACACTCCTGTAGACAATAAGGTGAACTTGCATACAGTATTGCCCATTTTCCACCTACACACTCTTCCTTCTTTAACAAATATGATGCATCTGTTAAAATTAATGGACCAATATTGATACATGATTATTAATTAAGCTCTGCAGTTTACATTAAGGTTCACCCTGTGTCATACAACTCCACATATGGGTTTTGACAATTGCGTGGAGTCTGTGTATATAATCACAGGGTTATACAGAAAGCTTTCACTGACCTAATAATCCATGCTTATGTGTTTTTCCCTCCTTCTGCCAAATCCCTGGTAACCAGTGACATTTTTAAAAACTACCCTACAGTTTTTTGTTTTGGAAAATGTAGTATAGTAGGAAGTACACATGACGGGTCTTTCAGGTGGCCTTCTTCTCCTTAGCATAGTGCATTTAAGATTCTGCCACATCTTTCCATGGCTGAATAGGGGGTTTCATCATTGGATACTACTCCATTTTATGCATGTACCATAGTCTGTTTATCCACTCAAATTTTAAGGGACCTCTTGGTTCATTCCAGCTTGTGGAAATTATAAGAAAGATTCTATAAACACTCCTGTGCAGGTTTTTATGTGGACGTACACTGACAACCTTATTGATCAAATGTCTAAGATCATAGTTGCTGGAATGTGTGATAAGACTCTGCTCATCTTTGTAAGAATCTGCCCAATAATCTCCCAAGGCAACTGTACTATTTTGAAGTCCAAACAGCAATGTATGAGAGATTCTATTAACGTATATTCTTACCAGCATTGGTATTCTTGGTTCTAAAGACATCGTAGGTATTATCTAACAGGTGTGTGCGGATGTCTCATTGTTTTAATTTGCAATTCTCAAGTAACACATGGTAGTGTTTCCTTCTGCATGTGTTCGCCATATTCCTTGGTTAAGTGTCCATTCAGATCTTTTGCCCATTTGTGAGTTCTTTGTTTTCTTATTGTTGTGTTTTAAGAGTTGTTTGTATGTTTTGGATTTAAATATTCATGAAATATATATTTTGCTAATATTTTCTCCAATTATGTGGATTATATTTCCCGATGTACTGATCTGCTTCAGAGACTTCCTCTCTATTCCTAGTTTGCTGAGTTATGCTATGAATGGATGTTGAATCTGTTAAATGCTTTGCAGTTCACACTAAATGTAACAGTGTGAACACGGGCCCATATCCACCAATTATGAAGTCTAGTTTTGCCATATTGGGTTCAGCATGTGTGTGGAATGAGGTGAATGAGTAAGTCATACCAGGAAAACCACCTTGGTGATGATGGTGTCTTCTCTGCCAGGTAAGTGTTTATTGTTTCTTTAGTCTCCTAAACAGAATATTTTGCAGAGAAGGTTTTAATTTTCATAAATCAGAACATTTTAATTTTTTTCCTCTGAAGTGTACTCTTAGTGTTTGTCTTTGTTTCTTTTCTTGTTGCTGGGGTAAAATATCCAACACCCACAAATTAGTAGACAAAAGGTTTATTTAGCTCACAGTTTGTAGAAGTTTCAGTCTTTAGTTGTGTATCTCCAAGGCTGGGCAGCATGGCACAGGGACATCCAGGGGAGAAACAGTACATGGTGTGGTGGGCAGAAGGCAGTAGCAGCAAGTAGCAGCAGCAACAGGCTTGCATTCCCTCTTTCATTTTATATTCCATCCAGGCTATAAGTCTCCTGATTGGTGCCACCCACACCCAGGTTGAGGCTTCCATTATCGACACCCAAAACTATGCAAAATATATCATACACTCTTAATCCCAGTATCACATCTTAGATTAATCAACCTCTGAGAAGTCCCACCTATGAATGCATGCAGATTTGGGAAGGCAAGATGACACAAGTTGTAATAATGTTGTATCTAAAAACTCACAGAGTAAGCCCATGTGTTGGTGCATCCCTGTAATCCCAGCACTCTAGGAGATTGAGGCAGGAGAACTGCAACTTCAAACTCAGCCTGTGGAGTTTGCTAAATTATTGAGATGCTGTTTAAAAAAGAAAATGAAAGGGAGGAGCAAAATCCCTGGGTTCATTACTAAGTACTGAAAAAAAAAAAAAAAAAGAATAGGAAAACTCATGGACTAGCCCAAAGTCCTAGATCTTTTTGTGTATTATCTTCTAGTAGTTCTATGGCATTGTATATTAATGTCTACATTGCATTGTTTTTGTGAAAGGTACAAAGTTTCTGTTTAGACTTTTCTCGCAAGTATATGTTCAGTCACCCTAGCATGATTTCTTGAAAGGGCCACCTGTCTCTCCAGGCCTTTGTTCTGTTGTCAAATGTAAATCAACTATTTTTGGGCATGCTTCTGTTCAGTTGACTTATTAGCTGATTCTTTTGCTAATACTATGCTCTCTTGATTACTGGAACTTTGCAGTAAGACTAAAATCAGACAGCATCAGTCTTCCCAGTCTGCTCTTCTTCTGTATTGTGCTGGCTATTCTGTGTCTAAGTTTTTCTTAATTTAATTTTTATTGTACATGCTTGTAGTGCATAATGAATATGCCATGCTTGTCTTGGCACATGTACAAAACCCCTTTTAATTTCTGTATGTATCTATTAAACTTTAGAGTTTACTCATACCCATAAAATAATTTTCTGGAATTTTTATTGGGATTTTGTTGAATTTATAGATTATATTGGGCACAATAGACATTTTTTTTGAGACAGGGTCACCATATATAGCCCAGGCTGAGCTTAAACTCGTGATCCTCCTGCCTCAGCCTCCTAGATATCATAACACTATTGAATCTTCCTATCTGTTGTAGTCAGGGTTTTCAAGGGAAACAACTTAATATAGGACACATAATTTATAGGATTATTTTATAATAGTGATCCAAAGAGTTAAATACAAAAGAGTGCAGGAGATCTGACCACACACTAAAACCCCAAAGAATCCAGCTGAAGGCCTGGATTCCATGGCAGTGTCCCGCATGAGTCCATCTGAAGACCTAGAGCCCATAACAGTGCCCCCTATGAGTCCAGCTGGAGGCCTAGAGCCCACGGTAATGTCTCATGAAGGCCTGTTTCATAGATCTGCACTGGGAAGGCCCAAGGGTCAGCGGTGGAAGCTAGAAAGTCTGTGTGAGTGGGATGAAGGATCTGTGCTGATGAAAGGCTGAGGGATCTTCACTGGAGCCAGGAAGTGATACTCAAAGTAAGGACCACAGTCCCCACAGCCATCCCCAGCAACAACGAGGCTCTGAGCTACTCTAATGATGAGAACAGCTGAGTTTGCAACAGGAAAGCCAACACAAGAAGCTCCTCAGGGAGAACCAATAGCACCACCTCTTCCTCTTCAGTTCTTCTTTTTATGTTGTTGGCAATAACCTTCAGGTAGGCCTTCCACATCCAGCAACACACTGATTCAGTTTAGCTGGGTATTACAAACTTGACTACTAGTTGACAATCCACCACATTCTCCATGAGCATGAAATATCTCCCATTTACTCAGATACAGTAAAAGCCTGGTTTGTAATAATAGTTTGTTCTGCTTATAATCAAAAGCCCTTGTATATCAAAGCAACAAGAGAAGGAGAGAGAAGGACCAGTTGTGATCATGGGATGTTCAGTGTGATATACTATTTATATTGCAAGGTATCACCCGCTTGTGAAGATAAAATTTCGGAGAAATATTTGCTCACCTTGTGGAACACTCACAGAACAAGTTAGTCACAGTTCAAGGTTGAACTCTATTTGATTTCCTCCATCAGAGTTTTGTAGTATTCTTTAATATATCTACATATTCTGTCATAAATTTTATTGTTTTATATTTCAAATTTGAATTTTTCTTTGTGAAAAATCAATTGACTTTGTATATTAATCATGTCTTTTTCAATCTTGTTAATTTTTCCTACTAGGTCCACTAGTTTTTATATATTTTTTCTTCTATTATTCCAAATTTTTGGTATAGACAATTGTGCTTTTGTGAAAAAAAGGCTTTTTGCTACATCTTTCCCAACCTGTAAGCCTATTTTTCATTTATTCTTTTTTGGTCCTGTGAACTAGAGCTTCCAGCACAGCACTGAATGGAAAAGGTGAGAGGGTGTAGCCACCATCTTTGCAGGAAACAAAAAACACCAACTTTCTTATCATTGACTCAGAGGTAAGCTGTAGGTTCTTGTGGTTGCTACTGATCTGCTTCAGAGACTTCCTCTCTATTCCTAGTTTGCTGAGTGATGCTATGAATGGATGTTGAATTTGTTAAATGCTCTTTCTATATCTATTGATAGGATCAGAAAGTTCTTAATCTTTGTTAATGTTATAGATTATATTCACTGATTTTTTTTTTAATTTTAAAAGGTAAAAGAATAACAACATATTAACAAACAGACAGCCACTTACAAAGCAGCACCAGAATAGTACAATCAAAACTCAATTACAGACAAGGTGACAGGGAATTATCAATGGCTGTTATATTACATATTGATAACTTCAAAGGGTATACTCAGGAGAACAAATACAGACCTGCAAGACTGATCAAACAACTAATCATTAACTGTTCCTTGCAATAAAGTGACATAAGTCAATAGTACAACTATATTAGCCATCCTGCACATACATACATACATACATATATAATTATTCCCTTCTTCCTTTTCTCCCTCCCCCAACCCATCTGCTCCCTACTTTCAGTTTCCTTTCACTTCACACTATCATACCTCCTAATTTATATTCACACTTTTAGGTTCCTACACCAGTGATACAATACATTGCTTATGCATGCACCTCTGATTTATTTCACTTATGAGTATGGTCTCTAGTGGTGACCATTTACCTATAAAAGCCTCAAGATTGTCTTTTTTATAGCTGAGTAATATTCCATTGTATAAAAATGCCACAGATTTTTTTATCCAGTCCTCAGTGGATGGACATTTCTGTTGCTTCCACGATTTAGCTATTACAAATTGCGCTGCTATGAACATGGGTGCACATATATCACTGTGATATGGTGTTTTCAGATCTTCTGGGAAAATACTCAGAAGGGGAATAGCTGGGTTGAATGGGACCTCTAGCCCAAGTTTGCTGAGGAATCTCCAAACCGCTCTCCACAGTGATTTCACCAGTCTGCATTCCCACCAGCAGTGGAGAAGAGTTCCTATTTCTCCACAGCCTTGTCAGCATTTGTTATTGGCTGATTTCTTAATGCTTGCCATTCTTACTGGAGTAAGATGAAATCTCAATGCTGTTTTAATTTACATTTCTTGAATGATTAATGATGTTGAACATTTTCTCATATATTTATTTGACATTTGTGTTTCTTTATCTGAGAAGTGTGTATTCATCTCTGATGCCCATTTTAGGATTGCATCTTTGAATTTGGGGAGGTTCATGTTTTTTAATTCTTTATATATTCTAGACAGAAGACCTTTGTCTGAGGGACAGCCAGCTAGGATTTCTTCCCAATTTGTGGGTTTTCTTTTTAGTCTGCTGGTGATTTCTTTAGATGTGCAGAAACTTTTCAGTAGGATGAGATCCCACTTGTTGATTCTTTGAAGTATTTCATGGGCAGTTTCATTTTTGTTCATGAATTCTCTGCCTACCCCTATGTCTTCAGGGTTTTAAACTACTTTCTCTTCCAATACATTTAGTGTTTCTGTTTTAATATTGAGATCTGTGATCCATTTTGACTTGAGTTTGGTGCATGGTGATAAACTTGGGTCTGTTTTCAGTCTTCAGCCAGTGGCAAGCCAATTTTTACAGCACCACTTATTAAAGAGGCTGTCTTTCTTCCAGTGAGCTTGTTTGGCTCCTTTGTCAAAGATTAGGTGGCCGAGTGTGTTTGTGGTTGTGGCTGAATCTTCCAGTCTGTTCCATTGATCCTCAGGTCTGCTTTTTAGCCTGTACCATGATGATTTTATTACTGTAGATTTGCAATATAATTTCAGGTCAGGGATTATGATTCCTCCTGACTTGTCTTTGTTGCCCAGGATTTCTTTTGCTATTCTGGGTCTCTTCTGGTTCCAGATGAATTTAAGAAATGTTTTCTCTAGACCTGTGAGATATACTAATGGTAGTTTAATGGGAATTGCATTGAATCGCTACAACAATTTTGGTAGTATAGACATTTTAAAAATGTTGGTCCTTTCTATCCATGAGCAAGGAATATTTTTCCATTTATTGAGATCCTCTTTGATCGCTTTTTCAGAGTACTACAGTTTTCATTGGATAGATCTTTTATTTCTTTTGTGAGATTGATTCCTAAACATTTCAATTTCTTGGATGCTATTGTGAAGGGTATGGTTTCTTTAATTTCTATCTCAGTCTGTTTTTTGTTTGTATATAGGAATACTACTGATTTTTGGGTGCTGAATTTGTATCCAGCTACACTGCTGAATTTGTCAATTAATTCCAGGAGTCTTCTTGTGGAGTGTTTGGGGTCTTCCATGTAAAGTCTCATGTCATCTACAAATAGTGATAGTTTTACTTCTTCCTTTCCTGTTCTTATTCCTTTTATTTCTCTGTCTTGTCTAGTTGCTCTGGCTAATGCTTCCAGAACTTTGTTGAATAGGAGTGGTGACAGTGGACATCCTTGTCTTGTTCCTGACTTTAAAGTGAAAACTTTCAGGTTTTGTCCATTTAGTATGATGTTGGCTGTTGGTTTGTCATAGATGGCTTTGATCAGGTTCAGGTAGAGGACATCTAGTCCTATTTTCTGTAGGGCTTTTAACATGAATGCTTGCTGGACTTTGTTGAAAGCTTTTTCTGCATCTATTGAGATAACCATATGTTTTTTGTCTTTGGCTCTATTGATATGGTATTTTATATTAATTGATTCGTGAATATTAAACCATCCCTGCATTCCTGGAATGAATCCAACCTGGTTGTGGTGTGTGATTTTCTTGATGATTTGCTGCATTCTGTTTGCTAGTATTTTATTGAGTATCTTTGCATCTATGTTCATTAGGGAGATTGGTCTATAGTTCTCTTTCTTGGTTGGGTCTTTCTCAGGTTTTGGTATCAGTATAATACTTTCCTCCAGAAATGAGTTAGGGAGAATTGCTTCCTTTTCAATTTCATTGAAGAGTTTGAGGAGTGTTGGCATTAAATTTTCTCTGCATGTTTTATAGAATTCTGCTGTGAATCCATCAGGGCCTGGGCTTTTCCTTGTTGGTAAGTTTTTATTTACATGTTCAATCTCATTAGATATTATTGGGTTGTTCAGGATTTTTATATTTTCCTGATTCAACATTGTTAATTCATACATATCTAGGAATCTGTCCATTTCTTCTGAGTTTTCTATCCTATGGGAGCAAAGATTTTCAAAGTAGGTAATGATCTTTTGAATTTCTGTAGAATCTGTAGTGATTCATCTTTTTTTATTTCTTATTGCATGAAGTTGAGTTTTTTCCTTTCATATTTGATAAGGTTGGCTAGGGGTTTATCAATTTTATTTATTCTCTCAAAGAACCAACTCTTTGATTCATTTATTGTTTGTAGTGTTTTCTTTGTCTCAATTGCATTAATTTTTGCCCTGAGCTTTACAATCTCTTCTGTTCTTTGGGCTTGACTTGTTCTTCTTTTTTGAAAGTTTGAGGTGCAGCATTAGGTTACTTATTTGTTCTCTCTCTGTTTTCCTTATGTATGAGTTCACCACTATAAATTTCCCTCTGAGAACTGCTTTCATTGCATCCCACAATTTCCCATAGGTTGTATTTGCATTTTTGATTGTTTGTAGGTATTCTTTTTTTTTTTTTTTTTTTTTTCCAGGACCGGGGATCGAACTCAGGGCCTTAGTGCTTAGCGGCAAGCACTTACCCCACCGAGCTGTACCTCCAGCCCTGTAGGTATTCTTTAATTTGTTGTTTAATTTCTTCTGTTATCCATTGGTTGTTCAGGAGGTTGTTGTCTAATTTCCAAGTGTTTATGGAGTTTTTGGAGTTTCTTTTGTCATTAGTTTCCAATTTCATTGTGCTGTGGTCAGATAATATGTGTGGGATAATTTCAATCCTTTTGCATTTAGGTAGGTATGTTCTATGGTCTAGAATATGGTCTATTTTAGAGAAAGTCCCATGTACAGCTGAGAAAAATGTGTATTCTGATGTTGTGGGGTGGAACACTATGTATGCATCTACTAAATTCATTTGTTCACAGATTTGGTTCAGGTTTATTATTTCTTTGCTGATTTTTTGTCCATTTTACCTGTCTATTTGCGTCAAAAGGGTGTTAAGGTCCCCTATTACAATAGTGTTATTGATTATTTGGTTTTTTATGTCTGTAAAGATTTGACTTATATAGTTTGGTGCTCCAATATTTCATGCAAACATGCTTAGGATTGTTATCTCTTCCTCTTGCAGTTTTCCCCTAACTAGTATGTAGTGACTTCAAACTTTGTCTCTTTTGATTGTTTTCAGTTTGAAATTTACATTGTCTGCAAACATAATAGCTACCCCTGCTTTTTTCTGGGAACCTGTTGCATGGAGTATTCTTTTTCATCCTTTGACTTTCAATCTTTGGATTTCCTTTTGAATAAAGTATGTTTCTTATATATAGCATATTATGGGACTTTCTTCTTAATCCCCTCTGCCAGTCTACTTCTTTTGACTGGTGAATTGAAGTCATTTACATTAATGGTTATAACATATATGTTGGCTTATCCTTGTCATGCTATTTACTTGCTGTTGGTTTCCTACTTTTGCTATCTGTTTAATTGGTTGCTCTGCTTGGAGCTTCCTTTCTATTGTTGTTCTTGAGATTGTGGTCTCTTTTTTTCTCTGTCTTGAATATCTTGCCTTAGTTTTTGTAATGTTGGTTAGTCACTCATGAAGTTCTTCAGTTGTTCTTTTTCATGGAAATATTTTATTTCTCCATTGAATTTGAAGGATTGTTTTGCAGATATATCAGCCTGGTTTAGAAGGTGTTTTCTCTTAGAATCTGTAATACATTGCTCCAAGCTCTTCTCAATTGCATGGTTTGTGATGAGAAGTCTGCTATGATTCTGATGGGCTTTCCTTTTTAGGTGATCTGTTTCTTTTCTCTAGCAGCTTTTAATATTCTCTTCCTTTGCTGGATATCTGAGAGCTTGACTATTATATGTCTGGGTGTGGTTTTATTTTGATTATGGCTAATTGGAGTTCTATGAGCCTGATTTAACTGCACTTCAGAACCTTTCTCCATGCTTGGGAAATTTTCTGCTATTATTTCTGCAAATATTCCTTTTTTGTTATTTGTGTCACATCCTGCTGTTTCATTGACTCCTGTTATTTAGGCATTATTTCTCTTTGCCTAGTCTTGCAGCTATTTGATTTTTCCTAGATCCTTTATAATTTTACGAGATCATTCCTTTCACAATTTGTAGTTGCTATACTGTCTTCAGGATCTGAAATTCTGTCTTCAGTTCATTCAGATGGTTTTACAAGCTTTCAATGGAAGTTTTGATTTCCTGAAAATCTCTCTGAGTCTTTTTTATGCATTCTAATTCATTCCTAAATTGCTCATGTAACATTTTCATCTGTTGCCTATGTTCATCTACTTTTTATTTGTTTCTTCTCTAGATGTGTAGAGTATTTCTTTCATTATTATTGTCATTTCATTTTTTGCCTGAGAGATTATTTCTGATCTGATCTCTTCTATGGCCTGATGGAGTTGTTTCTTTACTTCAGATGTGATCATTTCAGAGATTTTAGGTATGTGGCTTTGAAGTTCTCCTATGTCAGTGTCTTCTGGACTTGTTCTGGGTGGAGTTGAGTTCTGAGACTGCATTTTGCTCCTATGTCTTGTCATTTTAGATGTCAGATGGAGAGTGCTGAGCTACAAGTTATTCAGGCATCTCACAAAGGACTCTAGCGACCCTAGTTTACCTGGATATCAATCTTACCTCAAGATGGAGGTGCTGCTTCCCTGGGGTCAAACTCCTTCTCTGTCCCAAAGGTGCAGGGTGGAGCATACACACAGTTCTCACCCAGCAAGAGATAGTTCCACAGAGAGGGGCCACTGAGGCAACACTTCCCTGCTTCCCCAGGCCAAGCTCCTTCTCTGTCCCAAAGGTGCAGGATAGAGCACGTATTCACTGATTTTTTAGTATTTAACCAGACAGGTGTACTTGGAATAAATTCTACTTGGGCAAGGGGTATAGTTATTTTTATATACTGTTGGATTTGATCTGATATTTATCAAGTAGTTTTGATATAGTTCATGAAAGATACTGGTCCATGTTTTTCCTTTCTTTTTCTGTTTTGTTTTTTATTTTATAGAAAAAAGGTAAAACAGAATTTGCTAACAAAATAATAGGGAATAACAATAGTTAATACATTGCATATTGTTATCTTAAAGTAGTTATTCAGAGTACAAGGTATGGGCATTAAAATTTCTCTAACTGATATTAGGAAAAACATTTCTTTTCAATGAGTTAATAATATAACTATGAGTATGAGTTACACTATTATGAGCTAATAGTATAACTATGAGTTGCATTTTTTCCCCTTTTTCCTTCCATCCTTTCCCCTTACCCCTATCCTGTATCCTTTTTTCATTTTGAACAGTTTCTTCCTATTTTACAATATCTATCGTACATTTTAGATCTTATTTACTTTTCTGGAAATGTCTTGAGTTTTGGTGTTAGAGTAGTGTTGGTTTCACCAGTTGAATTAGGAAGAGTGAGTTAGCCAGTGCTCTCTTGCATACTATTTTGCAGAACAGATTACACTTTCTTCTTTGTTAAACAGCAGTTTATTGCTATAAACATTCCTCTTTTCAAGTTATTTACTGTACTTTTCAACTCCAAAGTTTCTGTACAGTTGTGTTTTAATTTTTCCCACATTTATTGTTATTTTCTATTTACTGAGATATTATTTTATACTTTAGTCTTTAAAAACATATTTAAAATAGCTTATTTAAAGTCTTTGTCTAGATTTTCCAGTGACTGGCATTCCTCAGGAATAGTTGCTTTTCCTTTGACTTATTTTTTCTTGTAAATGGGCCATATTTCTTTAGATGTCCTGCATTTATATTGTTGAAAACAGGTGATTCTGGAATCCATTTTCAGTTCCCCAAGGTTTGTGATTATTGCTCTCTTTTTATAGTTTTTTTGTTAGTTTAATTTATTTTCTATACTAATCCTACAAAGTATGTATCCTCTGTCCCCTGTGTGGCCAGTGAACTTTTTATTCCATTAGCTTAGTGGTTAAAATTAAACAGATTTTTAAAAAATAATTTCTTTAAATTGACAATAATTTTTATATATTTATCACATACTACCTGATGTTTTATATATTGTGGAATGGTTAAATCAAGATGTTTAACATATTGTTGCCTTACATAATTTTTTTTTTTTTTTGCGGTACTGGGGATCGAACTCAGGACCCTGCGCTTGCTAGGCAAGCGCTTATTCCACTGAGCTATATCCCCAGCCCCTACATAATTATTTTTATAAATGGCAAGAATGTCCAAAACCTACCCACTCAACCACTTTTAAGTGTACAAAATATTGTTAATTATAGAACAATTTTGAACTTGTTCCCCTAACTGAAAAGTGTCTTTTGACCAAAATCTCCCCAATATTTCCAATCCTCAGCCAGTGGCAACCACCTTTTAGTTCTGTTTTTATGGGTTTGACTTTGGAATTCTATACATAAGGGAGATTATGTAACATTTGCCTTTGTGTGCCTAGTAATTCTGCTTACTGTAAAACCCTTCAGCATGTTACGGTGAATGTCAGGGTTTCCTGTTTTTAAAGGGTGACTCTTATTTCATTGTGTACATACAGCACGTTTCTTTATCTCTTTGTCTGTTTATAGACACCTAGTATGTTTTCATGTCTTGGCCATTATGAATAATGTTACAGTAAAAACCAGAGTGTATATATTTCTTTGGCATATTTGTTTTGTATCTCTTCAATATATACTCAGGTGTGGTACTGCTGGATCACACGGTAGTTGTATTTTTAATCTTTTGAGAAAGCTCCATACTGTCTTCCACAGTGGCTGTATCATTTTACATGTCCACTAACAGTGGCAAGTCTTCTGTTTTCTCCACATCCTTGACAGCACTTTCCATTTTTTTTGTCATTCTGATAATAGTCATTCGAACAAGTGTGAAATGACATTTCATTATAGTCTTAATTTGTATTTACCTGATGATTAATGATGTTCATCACCTTCTCCTTGACCTTGTGGCCAGTAGTATGTCTTCTTTGGAGAAATAGCTGTTCAAGACCTTTGCCTGTTAGTTAATTGGATTGTTATTTTCACTGTATTAATTACTTTCTACTGCTGCAATGAAATAGTTGACACCAAATGATTTTATAAAGGAAAGAGGTTTATTTGACTCATAGTTTTATATAATTCAAAGTTCAGACAGACTGGTTCAGTACAAAGGTCTGGCTCTGGCAAATGTTCCAAGGCAGGTGTCTAATGGTCATGCATATGTGGAGGAAGGATCATATATCCCATGTGAAGCAAAGAGAGGTGGGCTGCTCCTTTTATAAAAATCTTTCATAGAAACTAAGGAGTCTCACAAGAACTACCTCCTGTGGGCATGCTCTCCCACAAAGAGCCCCAGGGACCTCTCAGCAGGCCCTATCATTTAAACTTCCATCTCCAATACTTCTGCTCTGAGGTTCAAGCATGTAACCACATGGATGAGTGGAGAATAACACAGGTAACCTTTGGAGCATACAACTAATTTTATCAGGGCATATAAAAGTGGGTCTGTCAGACCCATGTTTATTCTTACAATATTTCCATTGATAAATTATTATTTTTAATCTTGTGAGTCTTATTATATTAAATAATGAGGACTTAAGAAAAATATCACAAAAATATAGTACTGAGTTTTTAATATTTGCTGAGTATTTATAAAAAAGCAGCAAAATTTTCAACTCTGAATGATTTTTGGTATACAGTGTCTGAAAAAGAACATCAGAAATAAATTCCCACATGAACTATAATGGAACACCAATAGCCTTTTTTTTTTTTTTTTTTTTT